>BQNB010084245.1:0-28810 GCA_026074375.1 Tanacetum coccineum
CTATAAGAAAAATGAGGTTGTGTTTGAAGAGAGCATAAATATTTTAAAACTTGAAGTTAGACTAAGAGATAATGCCTTAGATTAATACAAAATGAAATTGGAAAAAGCAAAAAAAGAAAGAGATCAGTTAAAACAAACATTAGAGAAGTTTTAAAATTCATCCAAGTATTTAAATAATTTACTAGAAAGTCAAGTAATTGACAAGTTTAAAACAGGACTAGGATATAATGCAGCTACTCCTGCAGTAGAAAGTTTTGTGAATTTATCTGATAAGTCTATATCAGATAAGGGGTATCATTCACCCCACCTCTAACAGGAAGCTTCATTTCCTCCAAACCTGATCTAATGTTTATAGATGAAATAGTTGAAAGTGAAAATATAAATGTTATTACTGTTGTTACACCTAGTAATGATAAGACAGTTGAAAAATAGGTGTTTCCAACACAGTTAAATCTAATGTTGTTAGGATGAACAACTCTAGTGCTCCAATCATTGAGGATTGGAACTCTGATGATGAAAGTGAGATAGATTATACTGTTAGACCTAGCACTGAAAAGATAAAATCCATTAAGACTGTTAGGGAAACAGATGCACCTAAACAAAACAAACACCATCCTAGAGGGAACCAAAGAAACTGGAACAATATTATGTCCCAAAGGCTAGGAAGTGACTTTAAAATGATTAATAAAGCTTGTTTTGTTTGTGGTAGTTTTGAGCACCTTTTATTATGTGCGTGATTAAAAGGTTGTAAAGCCAGTGTGGAACAACTCAAGAAGGGTGAATCACAAGAACTTTTCTAATAAATTGACTCACCCTCACCCCAAAAGAAGTTTTGTTCCACAAGCAGTATTAACTAGGACATGCAAAATTAATACTGCTGGTGGAAATGTTAATACTGCTGGTGCAAGTATTAATAATGTTAACAGACCAATTAATACTGTTGCCTCAACTCCACTTGTGAACCATCCTAAACCAAAATCAAATGCTTTCAAAAGAGGATATTCACAAAGTTCAAGGCCTTTTAACAGATATTATGCAAACAAGAACAGTATTAATGTTAATAATGCCAAGGTAAAAATACTATTGCTAGGGATAGAGCAGTAGTAAGTGAAAATAAGGGAAAAGGGGCTAATATTGTTAAGACCTCAGCATGCTGGGTTTGGAAAGCCAAAAACAGTAGTGCATCAACTACATTCAAGAAATATTCTTACATTGATGCACGAGGAAGATCCAAGTATATAATGGCTTGGATCCCCAAAAGAGTCTAATTCTCTTATTTTATGTGTAGGGCAACCCACAGCAGAAGGAGTATAAGGAAAAAGCAGTTATTGATAGTGGTTGTTCTAGGCACGTGACAAGAAACAAGTGTTATCTTGATGAATATGAAGACTATGATGGTGGATTTGTTTCTTTTGGTGATGGTAAAGGCAGAATTTCTAGAAAAGATAAAATCAAAACAAGATCATTGGATTTTGATGATGTGTACTTTTGTAAGGCGCTTAAGTATAACATGTTCAGTGTGTCACAAATCTGTGACAAAAGAACAATGTTCTTTTTACTGACACTGAGTGTCTTGTCTTATCTTCTGACTTTAAGCTACTTGATGAAAGTCAAGTATTGCTGAGAGTTCCAAGAAAGGACAACATTTACAGTGTTGACCTAAAGACTGTTGTTCCTACTAGAGGTTTAACTTGTCTCATTGCTAAGGACACAATTGATGAATCCAATACATGGCACAGGAGGCTTGGGCACATTAATTTTAAAACCATGAATAAACTTGTAAAGGGAAACCTTGTAAAAGGTTTACCTTCAAAGATTTTTGTAAATGATCATTCTTGTATTTCCTGTCAAAAAGGAAAGCAACACAAAGCCTCCTATAAGACCAAGCTTGTGAACTCAATCAGCAAACCCTTACATATGCTTCATATGGACTTATTTGGTCCTACAAATGTTAAGAGTTTAATGAAAAAGTCTTATTGCCTAGTTGTCACCGATAACTTTAGTAGATTTTCTTGCGTATTCTTTTTGGCCACTTAGGATGAGACTAGTGGGATCTTAAAGACCTTCATAACAGAAATAGAAAATCAACTAGATCATAAAGTAAAAGTTATCAGGTGTGAATGGCGTAGCTGAGAGGAAGAATAGAACCCTAATAGAGGTTGCAAGAACTATATTAGTATACTCTAAGTTGCCAACCACCTTTTGGGCTGAAGTAGTTAATACTGCTTGCTATGTGCTAAATACTGATAGACTTCATGAAACCTTTTGGGTGTCATGTTACCATCTTAAATACCAGGGATCATCTAGGCAAGTTTGATAGAAAATGCTATGTGCTATAATAGAGTCTTAGTCATTAGCCTCAGTACAAGACACCTTATGAAACTTATCTGTGAAGACCTCCACTGATAGACTTCAAGAAACCTTTTGTGTGTACTGTTTTACATCTTAAAATACCAGGGGATATTCTAGCTAAGTTTGATGGAAAAACTGATGAGGGATATTTTGTGGGGTTATTCTATGGTTAGTAAAGCTATGAGGAGTATTTAACAAGAGGACTGGATAGTTGAAGAGACCCTTAAACATTGATTTTCTTGAAAATACACCTAATGCAAAAGGAAATGGACCAAACTGGCTTTTTGATGTTGATTCTTTGATAATATCTATGAACTATGTGCCAGTTGTTGCAGGAAATCAAACTAATGGTATTGCAGGAACCAAAGATAACATTGTTGCAGGTCATGCTCAAAAGGAAAAAGAACCTGAACAAGAGTACATCCTAATACCTTTATGCACAACTGATCCATTAATCTCTCAAGGTCCTAAGGATAGTGAAGGGGATGCTGGAATGAAGCCTACAGAAGTGGATGAAAGAGGAGCTTCTGATAAAAATGAAAAGGATGCACAAGATACAAGAAGTGAGTCTGAAAGGCTAAATCAAAGGGAAATGCAGACTGAACACACTAACGGTACTAACAGTATTAATACTGTTAGTACACCTGTTAGTACTGCTGGATCATCATTTATTAATGCTGTTCCATCACCACCGGTTAATACTGCTGGACCTTCTGTTTCTATGCTATATGCATTTGAGATCATCCTTTTTGAACGTTTTTTCTCCTTTCAAAAATGCATTTACCCTTCCACCTGTTCCAAATGTGTCTTCAATGGATAATACTGGCATCTTTGGAAATGCTTATGATGATGAAGATTTGGAAGAAGAGGTTGATATGAACAATGTAATTTCATCTTATTCAGTCCCTGATACTTCTTTCACCAAATTTCATAAAGATCATCCTGAAGATCAAGTGATTGGAAGTCTAAAAACTCCACCCCCCATGTTACAAATAAAACAAATGACAAGATATAATGAGAACATGGTTTGTTTTCCTCAGTTACAAGCTTAGGAGAAAAAAATAACAAAATCACAAGTTTTCAAAATTGTCTGTTTGCCTGTTTCTTATCTCAAATGGAACCCAAGAAACTAGTTCAAGCCTTAAAAGATCCAAGCTGGGTGGAAGCAATGCAGGATGAGCTTCTACAATTTAAACTGCTAAAAGTTTGGACCTTAGTTGATTTACCAAGAGACAAGTGGGCAATTGGTACTAAATAGGTTTTTAGAAACAAAAAGGATGAAAGAGGCATAGTGGTGAAGAACAAAGCTAGACTGGTTGCTCAAGGATATACTCAAGAGGAGGTATTTGATTATGTGAAGTTTTGCATCAGTTACAAAGGATTGAAGCATAAGATTATTTCTGGCTTTTGCTTCCTTCAATGATTTGGTAATCTACCAAATGGAGGTGAAGAGTGTTTTTTATATGGAAGATAGAAGAGGAGGTGTATGTCTGTCAACCTCTTGTTTTGAAGATCCACACTTTCCAGATAAAGTTTACAAGGTAGAAAAGGCTCTCTATGGACTACATCAGGCCCCAAGAGCATGGTATGAGACATTGTCAACTTATTTGCTGGACAAATGACGTGTTTTCAATGGGACAAATTGATAAAAACATTGTTTTTTATTCATAAAAGACATAAAGATGATATATGCTAGTACAGGGGTTTATGTTGATGATATCATCTTTGGATCAACTAAGAAAGAAATGAGTACTGAATTTGAAAAGCTGATGCATGATAAGTTCCAAATGAGTTCTATGGGAGAACTTTCTTTCTTTTTGGGACTTCAGGTTCAACAGAAGAGTGATGGGATCTTTATCAGCCAAGATAAATATGTGGCTGAGATTTTGAAATGTGGGATTTGCTCAGTAAAGACAGCAAGCACTCCAAGAGAGACAAACAAGGCATTGATAAAGGATGAAGAAGTTGAGGATGTAGATGTACACTTATATAGATCAATGATTGGATCATTGATGTACTTAACAGCTTCTAGACCAGACATAATGTTTGCTGTTTGTACTTGTGCAAGGTTCCAAGTTACTCCAAAGACTTCACATCTTAATGTTGTGAAGAGGATCTTTAGATACTTAAAAGGCCAACCTAAATTGGGCCTTTGGTATCCTAGAGATTCACCATTTGATTGGAAGCTTTTTCTGATCGTGGACTATGTGAGCTAGTCTTGACAGGAAATCCAAAACAAGAGGTTGTTAATTTCTTGGCAAGAGGTTGATTTCATGGCAATGTAAGAAGCAGACAATAGTGGCCAACTCAACAACTAAAGCAGAGTATGTTGATGTTGCTAACTACTATAGATAGGTGTTATGGATCCAAAATCAGATGCTTGACTATAGTTCAATTCATGAAACACCAATTTTACATTGATAATGAAAGTACAATCTGTATTGTGAAGAATCCAGTGTTTCACTCTAAACCAAAAATGGGCCATAAAGCTAAGGCACCCTTTTATTCAGGAATCTTTCTTGAGAAGAGTTGATACAAGTGATCAAGATTCACACAGACCAAAATATTGCAGATCTTCTCACAAAAGCTTTTGATGCTAGCAGGTTTAACTTTCTAATTGCTAGCATTGGCTTACTTAATCTCTGAGGCTTAACAGTTCTTAGCTTTTATTCATGGGTTATGCATAAATATGGATCCTTATGAATTCTCACATGTCTATCTAGTCTTTTCTAGTGTGCTTCTGATGAATAGAGGCATGTTGTTGTATAATTATTAAAGACAGAGTTAAAACTGCTAAGGTAAATGTTACTTGTGCTAAGGTAGAATAGTACTGCTAGTTATATTTTAAGACTGCTAGTTAAAACTGTTAGTCATAAGTAAAACTGTTAAACAAGATAATACTTTAGATTGTGTATTCTTGGCTTTGGACTAACATTTGCAGGTTAAGCATATTGAGTGTCTGGTATTAAGTGGTTCATCCCTAAAGTATTGTTTGAAGGGAGGCTAATGATGTATACAATCAAGAATAGATGTCAAAACATGTATCATTAGACTGAAGTGTGTGAAAAACAAAAGAGGTCAGGACACTAAGATACCTCAGTTTGGTGGTCCCCCCACAAAGGTTGGTGATGAGGCTGTCCATAAGGAGTTGGGTGACAGAATAGAAAGGGCTGTCACTACTGCTTTACTTAGAAGCAGATGCATGACAGGGTAACATAAATTAAGGACCAATCGTTGGCAACACTTAATGGAGGCGACGTCCTTAGAGAATTTGGTTCGGGGTAGTGTTCCCAGTGCCAAGATACCCATATTGGGGGGTCAGCAAGCTCAAAAACTAGGTTTGAGGGCTGCATCAAACATGTCCAATGACCCACTTTCTCAAGAGTTTAAGATACTTGGAAGTGGGGAGGGACAATATGAAAACTAATGGTATTGATGGCATATTGTACCAAACTTATATCCTGGGAATCCTTAATCCTGATCATATATATATATATATATATATATATATATATATCAGGATTGAGGATTCCCATGATATAAACATGAAGATGATCGGAGAACGCGTGATTGAAGGATTGAAAACAAGCATGAAGGTCTTCAAGATCAAAGGGAGTCCTGCAAGCAAAAGTGGGCACCCACAAAACATAACAAGGAAAGAAGCACTCCCCCACACTTATTCATTACTAATACTAATACTAATATATTGTTATTACTAAGAAAGATAGAAAGAAGAAGAGAACACGGGTTGCCTCCCGATAAGCGCTTGTTTTTGTTCGAGTCTCTAGCTTGACTTCGGGGTTATTTTAATTTAGGTCTATGGTCAAATCCATCACCCGATGTGAGATGAGGATGGAAATAGAGATACATCACCACCTTAGGTGAGTATGCAGCAGGATGGGGTGATGACATGTGATGAAAACCAATATAAGTGGTCTCCATCACCCTCGTCTTCCCACCTGACTGTGTCAGGGAGAAAAAAGATCAAATCTTTCCACCTCCCTTAAGCTAAATTGCTTAGAAGCGAGGGGTGGTGTGACTAGTAGGGTGGACTTTTTAGGTAACACTGCAGGAGTGGGATCAGAGAATGTCTCTTCGATAAGCAGATGTTCCAAAAATAGAATGTCTCCCTCTGAATCGTAATACCCATCATCAATTTCAGTTGAAATTGAATCGTCTAGGCCGATCTCAGCGATGAGCTCCTCCAAATTTAAGTCACTAGTATCTAAGGATCTAGACACTGAGTCAGGGTTACCTAAAGGTTCATAATTCAATGGTGCTGACTTAGGTGGGTCCAGGATACTAATGTCCTCAAGCTCATCATCAAAAAGTGGATTATCATAACATAAGGTATAATCGTCATTAAAGTCGAAGAGAGAGTTTGAGAAAGTCACACAAATGATCTAGATATCGAATTAGAATGACCTAAGAGTTCTTCAAACACCATTGGGACTGGAACAGGGTCATCGGCTAATAAACGTTCTAGTTCTTCTATGCCCCTACTAGGATTGAAGTCAACTTCCCTATCCCTCATTGAGAGGGTGTCTAAATGCTCACCTAAAGGTAAGTTGATATCTACTATAGCATCTCCCAAAACATTAGTACGAGGTAAAGGTGGATCAATAGGCATGCTACACTCTAAAACAGTACTATCCAATGTCAACTCAGACTCCCTTGGGTTGGGACAAGATCATCAACACTAGACTTTATGAATTCATCATTTTCCCTTTCGGGAATAGTGCTAATAACCTTATCCCCCATTAAGAAGGTGTCTAAAGGCTCCATGGTAGCTAAAACAGGTGGGGGTGGTGTGTATGCAAGTGGCGGAGGTGTGATGGGAGCGGTATTATGATGTCTTAGAATTTGCTCATCGTTAAAAGGCACCTCCGTGTAATCATCACTCCCCTCAGGTTCTCCTATGCCAACAAGTGGAATGGGCTTTAAAGGTCTAAGCATTTCCTCAAATTGACGGTAAATTTCCATTTGTAAAAGCTTAAAACGACTATAAAAATCTAAATCCTGAGGGGGCGACTGATCAATATGGTGCTGTGGATGTTAGTCAAAACAAGAAAAGTCATAATTATTACTAGGAGAAGGCTCATAGACAAGCTGGTTCCTGGTTTGACAATTAGAGCTATAATGGGAACCTCCACAGACCTCACAACAGTCAAACTGTTGTGGCTAACTCGGTGAATAATATGGAGGTTGGTTATAACCAAAATCTTGATTGTAACAGGGACCCTGATCATAGTTGGGTGTGTTCCCTGTTTGACAATCAAAGCCCAGGTGAGGGCTTCCTCCACAATACTCACACAAGTATGTCTGAATCGGGGTGTTGTGGGGGTTGGTTAAAGAAATTAGGTGTTTCATTGTAGGAATAAGGGTTTTGGTCATAGACAAACCCATTTCTCATCCTTACAACTCTACACCCGGGACAATTTCCACCATTTTGGGGACCCCCACAACATGAGCAATTATATTGGCCAGATAATATTTGTCTTTCCAATTGTGTCAAAGCGCGGGAAAGTTTTGCTAGTTGCTCATTTAAAGCTTCCGAGTCAGACATAGCAGATAAAGAATTAAACGGATAAGAGGGTAAAGAATATAAGAATCAAATGAAATAAGAGGATAAAAGAGAATATTTTTGAAACTTTTTATATGTATATATAATAAAAATAAAAAGAAAAAGAAAGTAGAAATGTAAAATATTTTTGGATTTTAATAAAGATAGAAAAATAGAAAATATTTTTGTATTTGTTATTGTTATTATTATTATTATTATTTATTTTTTTATTAAGAAAATAATATGAAAATATTTTTTTTGGTATTTTAAAATATTTATATAAAAGAAAAATAAAAATAAAAAAGAAAATATTTTTGGATTTTTATATTTTTAATAAGTACGAAAATAAACTCGAGTGTCGTGTCCCAACGAGAGATGAGTTTGAAATTCCCACGAACTGACTATTTTGTTTGATGCTTGATTGTCAAATATTTTGGTTTTTGGTTTTAAAACTACTCATAATAGAATAATAATAAACTATAAAAAGCTAAATAACAATAAGCAAGCAAATAATCTACGAACTATGAAAATAAAAAAGATATGCTTGCTAAGTGAAATGTTTAGATCCTTAAGTGTGATTTAATTATATAATTGAGTCCTTATTGATGAATCAATACCTTTCAAATAAATTATCTTCTCACAACGTTGGTTTTTATTGAAAACAATTTTTAATCAAGTTATCGATTACTAAATTAATGCCTAGTTATTCTAACGGCTTTTGCCTGATCGATTAACCAAAACACTAATCTAAGTAATCCGAAAATCACTAATCAATATTTCCACTTTTATTATCACACTTAATTCACTAAAAAATTTATCACTTAACAATCATAAATAAAATCTACTCACTAAGCATAATAATTAAGCTAGCACTAATCAACAAAGCAAACATAAACATTTTTTTATTAAATCTACTAAATAAGCTACTACTAATAAAGAGTAAAAAAGATGATAAAGTAGAACCCGTTTGATGAGAACGAAACAAATTAAACCACCCGCTCTAATAAACTTAGTTAAACTTTTAAATTTTAAGACTTTATTAGTTTTTATTTCACTAATTAGTTATTAAAGTTTTGAGCTTTATTAACTAATAAGCTAGGTGAAAACTTAAAAAGCTTGAAACTAGGATAATAAGCTAGAACTATACTCCTAAAAGCTTACAATCGAATAAGCTAAGTTAAGCTTATCCGAGTAAAGAAGCTAGGAGATAAAAGAAATCAAAATAAGCAAAAAGTAGCTTAAATCGAAAAAAGAAAAGAAGAAAGGAGAAAAGAAATGAAATAAGCTAAAGCTTATTTGATCATGCAAGCTTAGATCTGTTGGGAATTAAGGTTTTCTATAAAGTTTATACTGCTAGCTCAACTTAGTACTGCCAAGCTTAAAGAGTTTGTACTGCACAGATTATAACTACCAGTACTAACCGGTTAGTACTGCTAGAGCAAAAGTTAGTACTGCCACTACTAACTTAATACTGCTGAGAAGAAATTAATATTGCTGAAGACTGAAAACTGCATGAAGATAAAGACGTATGAAGGGATATGGATGGATTTGTTCAAATTATATATTCTATAAAGATATATATAAGATTATATATTTAGAAGATATTTTGATATCTTATAGAAGTTTAAAAGATTTGTAGTTATCTTGTAAAGGACTCCTTGGTGTATAAAAGGAGATCCTAGGTTATGGTTTTAGATATCAGTTTTCCATAGAATTCATAGCTTCAAGGTTGTAAACCCTATCACTTCATTAGAGTGATCGTATTAATATATTGAAGCTTTTTATTTTGGTTATATCTTTCTGTGTGTCAAACATACTTTACTGTTTCATTGAGTATACTTTTTAGTGGTATAAACTAGATCCCGCATAGTTTATATCATTCACTCAAAATTTCATTCTTAGTATTTTTGGATTTATCCAAGGATACTAAACCTTACATCAAGCTAAGGAGTTAAAGATCTATTCATTGGGATCAACACATCGGCCAAGTATGGGATTGGTTGATGGTTTATAAAGTCTAGGTGTCCCTTCCTCAAACAAGCTAGCTTTTTGAGTGAGTTATACACTTGGACTTATGAACCGATACGAGCCTAGTATAGGATAGGTTCGTATCAATTGGTATCAAGAGCCAGCCCTACCTTTTGAGGTTCTAACACTCGGAGTGGTGTCCTATGGAGTTGTGGCCTATGGAGTGGTGGCTTGGACTCAAAGAGGGGTGCCAATCGTGACCAACATAGCCGTGACCATTGAGCTCGAAGTGGTGGCCTATGGAGTGGTGGCTTGGACCCAAAGAGGGGTGCCAACCGTGACCAACATAGCCATGACCAACGAGGACATTGGTTCTTCAAATGGTGGGGTATTGTTATGATCCCACATCGGCCAAGTATGGGATTGGTTGATGGTTTATAAAGTCTAGGTGTCCCCTCCTCAAACAAGCTAGCTTTTTGAGTGAGTTCTACACTTGGACTTATGAACCGATACGAGCTTAGTATGGGATTGGTTCATATCAATTGATCATGTTGGCCCAACAACAATTGTAATACCTTGGACCATGAGAAATTTTAATATCAAGATTGTTATTATGCTGTACATGAGGCGTTTGGAGCTCAATCTCCAAAAATAATTCAATGAGGCGCGTGGACCATCCCACTCTCACCCACTATATTGTTGTTGACATATTAGTGATCTACACGTGGCAATGCAGTTATAACTTTATTCGTTGCATTTAAGATCGAGTAAAAGGTATGCATTTATTAAACGCGAATTAGAATGACACGTGGCATTCTCTAATTGGTGGATCCAAGGTAATATTCGCTGGCAGGTATGACGCGTACGAGGATGCTTTTAGAGGCCAATGATTGGCACACGCTTTCTTTGGAAAAGACTGATATATCCCTGCTTTTTGGCTAAATGACGCGTTTTCACACCTGAAAGGACGTTTATACCCTCTCCACACTTTTGGCTATAAAATGAAGCTCGCTCAGGCATTGTTGATCATCAAATTTTAGTTTTAAGTATTTTTGTAAAAGCTTTTTATAAAGCTTATTAGCTTATTGTAATTGGATTTCTTTGTTTATTGAAAATGAAATAAAGATTGGTGTTTGAAAGTGCTTATTGTTTGGCTTATTTCTTCTTCTTCTCTTTCGGCTTATTTTCCTTAATAAGCTCTTTCTGAAGCTTATTTCCTGAGCTTATTCGTCTGGCTTATTTAGAAACAAGTTGGTAATCAAATAAGTTATTTCATAGCTTATGAGATTTCTATACTTATTCCTTGCATAAGTTCGAATGTAATAAGCTTATTTATAAGTTTTCGATCTAGCTTATTTGGAAATAAGTTTTGCTTATTGTATCTCCTAGCTTTATTACTCATTCGAATAAGCTTATTATAGCTTATTTGATTTGTTTAAAGCTTATATATTCACATAAGTTTTAGCTTAATCCATTTCTTTTCTTTTTCTTTCTTCTAGATTCGAATAAGCTCCCCTTTTGCTTATTTCGATTTCTTTTATCTCCTTGCTTCTTTACTCGAATAAGCTTAACTTAGCCTATTTGATTGTGAGATTTTAGGAGTATAGATCTAGCTTATTATAGCTTATTCCTTATTGTGTAGTTTTCGAATAAGCTACCTATTAGATTATTTGATTAGCTTATTTCGAGCTTATAGTTGTGTGCTCTTTGGTAGCTTATTAGTTTATTAGATTTAGATTTTTAAAGTAAATCTAGTGTTTGAAAATAGCTTATTTGTTTAGATCTTTTAGCTTTTAGCTTTTCTATTTTCAAAATACTTAATATTTTGGACTTAAAGCTCTTAGCTTATAGCTTATTTGTCCTAACCTTTTATTTGTCTTATTGTTGATGAAAAATCCTTCTACACTTTGGCGTGGTTCTAAGTTTAGAGCTTTATTAAGAGTTTATTAGCGTATTAGTGTATAAAGTTCCAAACTTTATCATCTAATAAGTAAATAAAGTCTAATAGAGAAATAAACTTGGCATTTTGCTTTGTTTATGAAATCGGGTGGTTTTGTATTCGATTCGGTTCATTATTCGGTTCTATCCTCTTTCTGTTTTCAATACTAGTAGTTTAGATCTATTTAGCTTAAAATGATTATGTTTGCTTATTTGTTGATTAGTATGTTTAGTGAGTAGATTTTATTTATGCTTGTTAAGTGATAAATTGTTTAGTGAATTAAGTGTGATAATAAATGTGGAAATATTGATTAGTGATTATTAGATTAGTGTTTTGGTTATTCGAGCGGGCAAAAGCCGTAAGAATAATTAGGCATTAATTTAGTAATTGATATCTTGATTAAAAATTGTTTTCAATAAAAACCAACGTTGTGAGAAGATAATTTGATTGAAAGATATTAATTAATCGATAAGGGCTTAATTATATATTTAATTCACACTTAAGGATCTAAACATTTCTCTTAGTAAGCATATCTTTTTATATATATTTCTCTTCGTTTATTTGCTTAGCTTATTGTTTTATAGTATTATTTAGTTTATTTTTTTTATTAAATACTTAGTTTAAAACCAAAAACAAAATATTTGACAATCAAGCATCAAACAAAACGCTTTTGTAAATTTCAAATTCATCTCTCGTTGGGACACCACATCCGGAAGATAAACTATTACTTTTCCTAAAGTAATTTTTATCTGACGTGATTACTTATATATATTACTCGACTCGATACCATCGAATCAGCATCTCAAGACGCTAGTTTATCCAAGTTTGAAGCCGATTTCAAACAACAACAAAGCGAGATAACCAGCAAAATTGACACAGTACTGAAGGCCATCACCGATCGAATAGCTGGAGCACTTCCTAGCGACACGGTTAAGAACCCGAAACTGAATGTTAACTCTACCTCTCCAGTTTTGTTTGTTCGTTCTTACCATACAGTAGATCCCTAATACTCATCTCACACCTCTACTTTAATCAATGCTGTCATAACACGTTCCAAGGAGGCAAGCCATTCCTAAACAAGCCAGCCGCAAACGGGGATAGGGATTGGAACACTACAAATAAAAGAACCCAAACCAACCCTTGAAGATGAATTCCAGGATTTTCATCTTAACCTACCGGTTCTCGAAGTCCTAGCTCACACTCCAATCTATAATGCAATGTTGGATAAATACGTAAAGAGCTTGGAACTATGTAAAAATGGATCAACATTTATCCAGGGCCAAGTATCTGCTAAAATGGAAGACCCCGGGCAATTCAATCTGCCCTGTAGATTAGGGAACTTAAAACCTTTCGACACCTTAGATGATTTAGGATCATGTGTAAACATAATCCCGTTATACCTCTTTAAAAAGATTAACATCGTACTATTGGAAGAGACTAGCCATATCTTCGGGTTAGCAGACGGAACCAAATCTTACCCTATAGGAATTGTAAAAGTCATAGAAGTCCACATAGGAAAACTAAAACTATTAAATGATTTCTACGTCATCGATATGAAGAAAGATCCTGAAACCCCTTTGCTAGTGGGAAGAGGATTCCTTGCAACCGCCAATGCAGTTGTAGATTGTAGGAAGGCCAAAATAGCGGTAGGAGAAGGAATCACTAGGTTGGTATTCGGAGTAAAAGAAGTCGATTTAGGTGAAGAAGAAGCACCCTATTAGACCACGCTTGGAAAGGGAATCATTCAAACCACGACCTAGCTCAGATGAAGTAGGTGCACGAACCCCTTAATATGTTAGGAAGGACTTTTTAGATTGTCATTTGCCCGGAGAATGGGAAATAGCAAGAGATGTTGAGATCAATCCCTTTAACGACGTCATAGTATTTAGGCAAATGGTAGAATTCCTAGGGACCTTGCCAATAAACCTTAAGGGAAACATGTGGGAGTCGAAAGACTTAATAGAGAACTTGATCAATTGGGACGAACCACCCAAAGATGGAGATGGGGCATGGCATGCTAAAATTAGGATAATTGATCCGGATGGAGAAGAATTCACCAAAACATTCCAATCAATCCCTACCTTTAGAAAACTTTCTGAAAAAGAGAATCCAAGAGAGATAATCTACTTGGATCATTTCCATGACACTTAGACGTGTGACTTCGAGTCTAGCTACAAGACTTATAAATAAAGAAAAGCGCTTTTTAGGAGGCAACCCAATATTTACTTTCCCACATTTAGGAGTATCTTGTGTTTTATTCTTTATTGTTTGTTTTATAATGTTTGAATCATTTTGTAATCATGCTTTGTTTCTTTGCAACTTTGTCTTATCTACAATCAAAGGTATTTTGCATAAAATAAGTATAGGGGGATATATCCAGTTTATAAGAACCAGATTCAAACATTTAAAATAAATTGTTTAGATTAATTCGCGTCAGTTTCGAGTCATATAATTGTAATGATTAATCCCAGGTTTTTTATGTAGTGTTTTCCACAGATATAACTAATAAAATTGCGTGTAGGAAATTTCTCATTAAAAATGAAGAGGAAGTCTTCACAGTGTGTGGAGACGGCTTCAGGATTAAACCTGACAGCGTCGCGTCTCCAGCAATGTGAAGGTTCAAAAATTTTCAAGTATTTTTGAAAAATAAAATGTGCAATATTTAAAATTTGTAATTTTGTTGTAAACCTGCAGAAACCTATGATTGTATCATCGATTTCATCCTATCTTTACTGCTTTCATAGAGTCAACTTTAAAGTCTCGTTGTATATATCATATCCCGCCGATTTTACGCTTGGTATAGTTGTCTTTGTCTTTGATTTACAGGTTATATTTGTCGAGAAGAAGCTTCGAATTTCTTAGGAAGTTTTATTGGACGACTCTTGGAGGACTATCTAACCAGTTATCGCATGTTTCTTCTCCATCATTGAGCAAACCAGGGGATTACTAGTTTCTTTTACTTGTTTTCTTTTCCCTTTATTCATTTTTATGGGTACTTTTAAGAACATTGGGGACAATGTTTAACTTATGTGTAGGGGGAAATAAGCCTTAGAAACTATTCCTTTAATTGTCATTTGCTTTTTCCTTAAAATGATGGATAATATATCGAAACATAGCATAAAAAGGTAATTTTGACCAAAATTAATTTTTTTTATAACACATACCGACGAAAATCGAGTATTAATAGCATCTCATGAATAGGAATGTGTATGACTAGCACAAAAAACCCTCAAAATTCCACCCCAAAAATGTGAGGTTCGCCTTTAGATCTATAAGAATTCGGGTATCCATTATTGATACCCAAGATAGTTTATACCTTTAGCCTGTTCAAGTTAAGGTTCGAATGTAGTCATATGTGTCTATTTCATTGTTACGGATGTGTACGTATGGTCTTTGTCGCCTTTTCTAGAGAATTGGTATCGGTATTAAATTATATGAGTGTACCGATAGTATATTAAATTCAAAACTTGTTTTTGTGATGCATCTCGAGACCACACAGTGAGAATTAGGATTTGCTAGATAAGAGGCACTAGGATTAACCCATATTTTAAACCTGTAAATGTTATGATGGTCACCTCGATCATATAACTATCCCACACCCTTGTCATACATTCATTTTTAGTGCAGGATACCCCTAGTATAACCCTCCGAGTCTATCCTTTTTTATGGTTCTCGTAATTGTCTGGTTAATCCGGACTATTAATGAAGAGCATTGCCACCCTTGAACCAATTGTTACACCCAAATCGTCTTAGCCTACCTTGTTTGTACTCGCTTTTAGTACATTATAATTTTAAGCCAAGTTAATTATTAAGTACACGGTCGCTAAGTCCTTATCCTTGTAAATACAGTTTTGGGACGATTAGGATTCAAGGTAGTATTCATCTTATGAAGAATTAGGGAAAAAGTAATTTATTACCCCCAATTGTCACACCCCGCCGAGGCGGAAACACGAGGCGTAACATCATGGATATCATCACAACACAATGGTGTCTGCTATAGAGAATCTAAATGAAGGAAATAATCAAATGGACACTATGTGTTATGACAATACCCAACACAAGATAAAGGAGTCTTGCATTACTAAAGTAATGTCGTACACGAAACAACATAATCTAAATACTAACAATCTCCAACAAACAAGTATCAAGCAAAACAAATGTCATAAATGAAAAGACTAGAAAAGACAACTCCACAAGCAATGCCTAGGGTCTCTCTAGCCACTCTTCCTAACATCCTTCTTATCATCATGATACTCACCTGAAAATGATGCTTAAAAACGTCAACATAAAGTTGGTGAGAGTCATAGGTTTAAGACACGATATAAAATCCAAACTGCACATTACTGTGATAATAAAGAAAACATTGCAGGACAATAAATGAACTATCATACAGGCTAGCATGCACAACCAATCCAATACAATCCAATCCAATACAATCCACTTACACGATTTCCCAGTAACGATTTATAAGACGTCTCAATCGTACCAAGGTCCCTGTGGTTACCCCCTTAGCCCCGGCCGTGGATACTCTCAAAGTAACCATCCTGCCCGCTAGGCCACAGTACCTTCCACTAAACAGGCCATGGATACCCGCAGGTGATCCCCCTGACTTAGTTCACAATTCTCAATATCACATCACAAAACATGTAGCACACAACATACAATAGTCACGTATAGTCCATGCATCTTTGACAACACATTATTACAGTAATCAAAACATTTCCAAATACTTTACATCATTTCCACCCCAATAAATCATAAGAAAAGCAGGGCTATGAAACTCACCTGAAGCACAAGCAGCTTCCAAACAATATCCACACAAGCTACACAATACAAACACAAATGTGTTACACGTGACCAAGCGAAAAGCTCATGTCCATGTAACACTCATATGATAGATGTCTAAGGGTTTAATTAACCATCATGGGTCACCCGACACCGTGCCCAACCTTAACCACTTCCTTAACTCTTTCCACTAGTTACTTATAATTAACTCAGAATTGCAAAATTTTATCATGACTTTACGTACCCAAAACCCTTACTTAATGACCCTCATAATTCATACCAAAAATCACTCATGTTCATTTATGAGTATATTAACTATCTTGGGATTCCAAAGTATTACTTACATGTATAACTACCTCAAATAAAATCAAACTTCAAAACTGTCCTAATTCATATGTGATTGCACACCAAAATGTATCACTCAAGATACCATACTTAGACATGCTTTTAGAGGCTAATTTTCACAGGATTATCCATAGACATATGGAACTTAACTTCTGTAGAAGGGCTAAGCCTAATCCCATTTTTAAGTATAGGTTTTAACCTCACAAACATGACCTAAATCTGACCCGTATTTACTGATCTGACAACTTTTAGTGCGACCAACATTTGAATGACATCCCGACCTTAAAAACTTACGAGGCCGGATTTTCTGGAAATTAAACTCTTTTGGCTTATTCATAGGCTCAAGAAACATACCAATACACGTTTTTATCATCTAGATATCAGTGGATGAACACGACCTAAAATTCTGCTCAACCCTAAATCAAGTTTTAACGTAAATCTAACCTAACCAATTGCATGATCATGAACCTAATCAAGCCCTAATCATTCTATCATCATTCAATATCATTAATATTCTGAATTTTATGAAACCCTAGATACATCATTGATTTTGTTACATGAAATAAGAAATCAAACTAGGTTAGATCATTACCTTTACTTGATCCTAAACACAATCTTCTTGTAAACCTTGATCAAAATTTTCGACTCTTTGTTCTTAGGGGGAGGGGGACGATCGGCTCAACAAAAGGGGAAGAAGAATGAGACTAATCTTTTGGGCTTAGGGCTTCTTATCTTAGGTATACTAGTCTAACAAATCCTAGCCCAACTCTAATTGTATTTTAAATAAAACATTTTTTTTCTCTTCTAAAACCGGACGCACCCTATATTTATTTATATATTTTATTATTTTTTTATTAAATTATTAATTAGCTAATTTACTTCATTTCCTTAAGTTTTTATAAAAACCTAATCTAATTTGATTAAACCTTTTTACTTAAACGCTACTTACTAAACTTTCTAAATATAACTTTCATTTCACCAAACCGTTTTCTATTTTTAGAAAGTTTGCTACAAACCTCTATATTTTACTCACTTATTTCATTTCTAAAATGTTATATTTCCCATAAACGCTTAACACTTAATAACCAAGAATTGACGTAGCAATGCATGCAACGCGTCTTTCATTTCTATTATCACTAAACGTGAACAAATGGAATACTAAACACCAAACTCATATGCCCACAAAATAATATGATCATTTACCTCTAAAATGACATCATGCACATAAGTAACCCACTTCAACATACATATAGAACACATAGCACGTAAGAAACATACAAAATGGACACTTAGCCATTTCTAAAGGTATAAACTAACATGCTTAAATCACGGTTGTCACAGTATCCCCTCCTTTAGGAAATCTCGTCTTGAGATTTAACTAGCCGATTCATCAGCACGATCAACAAACAACTGAGGATACTTATACATCATATAATATTCGCGCTCCCAAGTAAACTCGGGACCACGCTTTGAATTCCAGCAAACCTTCACAAGTGATATCTTACTACGTTTTAAACTCTTAATTTCACGGTCCATAATCTCTACAGGTTCCTCAACAAAACGAAGAGTTTTGTCAACCTTAATTTCATCCAATGGTACATGTAGGCTAGCATCCGCCAAACACTTCTTTAGGTTTGACACGTGAAACGTGTCATGTACTCAATTCAATTCCTCGGACAATCTTAACCGATATGCTACAGGACCGATCCTTTCAAGAATCTCAAATGGCCCTACATACCTCGGGGCTAACTTACCCTTCTTCCCAAAATGAACCACGCCCTTCCAAGGCGACACCTTTAGCAACACATGATCCCCAACCTCAAAGTCTAACGGTTTGCGCCTAAAATCAACATAGCTCTTTTGAAGATCTCTCGCCGCTTTGGGCTTTTCCTTTACCAACACTACCTTATCAGTCGTTTCTTGTACTAACTCAAGTCCAGTCAAACTACTCTCTCCAATCTCTGCCCATAGAATAGGCAACCTACATTTCCTTCCATACAAAGCTTTAAATGGAGCACACCGAATGCTCAAATGATAACTACCACCAAAATCAATAACACATGCCCTCATTATATCTTCCAAAGTTTGAATCATATGTTCACTTTATCTATCTGCTTGAGGATGCTATGCAGTACTCAAATCCAATTGCGTCTCTAACACTTTCTACAGCGTCTGCAAAAACCACAAGGTAAATCATCCATCTTAATCTGAGTTGATCGTCACCAGAATTCCATTCCTTACTATTATCTCATCAATATAAATCCTTGCCAACTTCACATCATGCAATCTTCTTGTATAGCTAGTAAATGAGCTAACTTGGTCAGTCTATCGACCATCACCCAATTCACATCATACTCACTACTTTGACCTTGGGAATTTAGAGATAAAATCTATGGTGATTCAATCTCATTTTCACTCAAGTATCTTAGGCTGTTGCAGCAAGCCAAAAGTCTTTGACATTGCAGCCTTTACCCCTTAAACAAATTCGACAATTGCTAACATAGGTAGCTATATCCTTTTCTATACGTGGCTACCAATACATGTCTCCAAGGTTATAGTACGTCTTATCCGCTCCCGGATGTACCAAGTACCTTGATGCATAAGCCTCATCCATTACACTTACTACCAATAGAACCCAAATTCGATCCATAAAGTACAAACTCTCGTCTTCTTTTCTTTCCATCTGTTGATCTAAACCATGTAGCCTTTCTGCGAGTACGTTCTCTTGCTTGAATGCCTCACTTTAGGCTGCCAATATCATTCCTCTTACTCCATAGTGAATGGTCATAGCCATCGCTCAAACACGTCTAGGTTTTACTCGTTCCTTCCTACTTAACGCATCAGTCACCACATTTGCCTTACCTGGATGGTAGCTAATTTCACACTCATACTCACTATACAATTTAATCCATAAAGTACTAACCATCATCTACCCTCTTTTCCATTTGTTGGTCCAGGTCACGCAGCATTTCTGCTGGCGCATTCTCTACTTTGGATGTCTCACTTGGAGTAGTCAATATCTTGTCCTTAACACTTGACTGGGTAGTCATGGATATTGCTCTTACTCGTCTTAGTTTCACTCTCCCTTTCTACTCAACACATCAACCACTACATTTGATTTATTGAAGCGTCACACAAATCATTCTTTAATGTCTGGAAAGCCTCCTCTCGTTCTGCGCCCCACTCATACTTCTGATTCCTCTTAGTTAGGGAAGTAAGGGGTTTAACAATCTTAGAAAAGTTTGCGATGAAACGTAGGTAGGTAACCTGCCAATCCTAAGAATAATCATATCTCGGATTGTATCTTAGGTACTTCTCAATTCTTCACTGCCTCACACTAGTAACCTTAGCATACAACTGCTATGGTCGACCACGTGACCAAGAAACTGCACTTCTTCTAACCAAAACTCACACTTAGAAAACTTAGCATACAACTTCTCCTTCCTCAGTAATTCTAACCCTAACTTTAAATGAACTCCATGCTCCTCTTCTTAACAAACGACACTGGTGCTCCCTACGGAAAATGACTAGGTCGTATGAAACCTTTGTCTTGCAACTCTTGAAGTTGTTCAGACCATTCTTGCATTTTTGAGGGTGCTAGACGATATGGAGACTTCGCGACTGGCGTCGCTCCAGGAACTAAATCTATACAGAACTCAACTTGTCATTGTGGCGGTCATCGATAAGTCTTTCGGAACATATAAACAAAATCCTGTACGACGGAAGTATCACTCACTTTCGGTTCATCTACCTTCGTGTTCAATGAGGTTTTCGCGACTCCTTGAGTACGTTCACCATGAACCCGAAGTATCTCATCACCTTCCAACGGTATCCTAACCACCTACTCATGACATACTATCACAAACTTCCTCTTGGACAACCAGTCCATTCCCACAATCACATCAAAGCTTCCGCGACTCACGGTATCAACGAACTCCAAGGGTTATGAATAATCGAATAGGATAACAAACAAATATCGAGTCAAAGGCTAGAATGCATATAGGAGATTCCACATATGCAATTAGACGTAGATAAAATGACATAAGAATCCTTTGAAAGAAAGGATACGTATATGCACCGAGTGAAAGCGCAAACGAAAGAAAATCAACAGGCGTACCACGACAAAAGAACACATAAAAAAATCAATACGAAAGACGGAAATTATTATTCCAATTATCGACTTTACTCGAAAGACCAAATTAAATATTGTTTTTATAAGAATCAATTTAAATTAAGAAAGTTACTTTAAGTATAAAATCATTTTAAAAAATAATGAAATTATCTTAAATGTAATATTTGAAAAATTCATTCTGGTTGTCATAAAAATCTAGAGATGGTTATCTAATGGTGTATCGTACCTTACCACTATGAATCACTTTAAACCTGCTTTTTATAATAAAATAAAATTTATTTAACCACTCAAAAATTTTCATATCCTATTTGCATAGGTCATTTAAACATATTCTATTTACAAAGATCATTTAAAACATAGTTTTTCCCAAACACTAACACAATACTTCAAAATGGCTTTTATAATTAGACATCAATTATAAAATATGTTACTCAAACAAAGGACACCATAATACCAAAATGGATCGTAAAACACCGTACAGACCCTAACACAATTCTATTTTTTGATAACGAAAGAAAATATCAGGAACCATATACTCAAAATAAAATCAAACAAACTCGTACAAGAAAACTCATGCAAGACGTTACGTATCCAAAAGAAAACGTAAGGTCTTATCCAAAATAACGATCAACAGGGCAAACCTAAAAGCATCAATATTAACGCGTCGCCAACAGGTTACGAAAACCAAGGGATATGCAAAGAAAGGAGTAATGATCTACATCAATATGTTAGGAACAATTAGTGCTAAAAAAACGTTTGATACTCACACAAGAAATCAATGCAACGAAAGAACTAACGAAACGCGCCTATATCCGAAAGAGCAGATCCGAACAAACAATCGAGCAACGAGCAACCACAATAATAATAATAATAATAATAATACTAGGTATCTGCAAATACTAGATAGAAGAGAAACTTACTATCTATATAACTCAACTCAACATATCCTCCAATTAGGGTGAGAGAAAAATTCCCTACCCATACCACCATCTTTATCATGAATACACATATCAAAAAAGAAAACATATTACACTATCATCTTACAACCAAACACAAATAAAGGCAATCATGGTCATAAGTTTACGTGTGTGATGCCTTTATAATTATGTTGGCCACAATAATTATAAGTGCCTCCTTTCACTACCCACCTTACATTCATAACGTATAAAAATAAATGAAATCATGGTCACAAGTCTATGTGTGTGATGCCTTTATAATTATGTTGGCTACCATAATTATAAGTGCCTCATTTCACACGTGTACTTACTTCCAAGATTACCCATATCAATTATAATTCACATATACCACATTGCACATCTTAAACCACTCAAACTTAACACATAAAAGATGTTCCATTAAATAACTACTTACTTATATCAAATTGAAATTGAAACGACTTAAAGGAACGAAAATCTCACAACAATTCCCAAATACGAAATATCTGAAAGAAATAATCAATAGCAACATGACAGGGTAAAGGACGGGATAAACTTATGTTGGGCCTCGTTTGGGTTTGACTTTACCTCCGCAAGAATCACCCGACTCCGCGGGTCCAGGCCTATTACATGAATTCGACAAACGATCAACTATCTTATCTCCTTCGGTTCTACAAGAGGCTACTTATAACGCTTAAGTCCAGTTGGGAAAACGGTTCCCCAACGAGACTTCTTACGGGTAGGGGAAAAACATAGCTAAAATACTAAGAAAGTAATACATATCATATCCAATAATGGTAGGCAAAATAACTAAAATGACAATTTAGCAAAATACGAGATATATAAGCTCTGCAAAATTAGAGGGGAAGCATAGCAGTTATAGCATTAAACACTTAAGCCCTAAATGCATCTACATGAAGGACTCCTAGGTTTTAGTCTAGGCTCAGCCACCTACTTCTCTATAACCTAGCTCTGATACCAATGTGTCACACCCCGCCAAGGCGGAAACGCGAGGCTTAAACAAGAATGGATATCATCACAACACATGGTGTCTATATAGAGAATACTAAATTAAAAACTAAAGTAAAACAAAGACACAAAGTGTCATAACAATACCCAAAACCTAATGGTGTCTTTATTAATGAGAAAGAGGTCTCGTCAATAAATGACATGCAAAACATAATCCAAACAATGCATGCAAACGCATTTATTCAAACAGAAAGCATAAAGAAACTCCAAGCATCCTACGGTATCTTCTAGCCACTACGCTCTATCTTAGCACCATTAAGCTCACCTAAAAATGATGCTTAAAACGTCAACATAAAGTTGAGCGAAAATAATAGGTTTACGACATACAATAATATCCCAAAATAAACTTTCAATTAGTTGTTGTAATTACCAAAACAATTTATGACACCAATTAACCACAACGGGACGGAACGTGCCCATGATCCACAATCATACCAAATTCATATGTGCGCTACATGGCCTCATATTAGCTCACGCAGTCTTATCACCGCCAAACCTCATTTTGCATATTGGGATCCACAATACCAAACATATCATATCATAACGCAACGGGACAGAACGTGCCCACGATCCAATACACATAACTACAGCAAGCTTAAAAACATTTTAACACGACAACAAGCATCATTCTCACCCCCAAAATAACATGAAAAAATGGGCTTATGAAACTCACCTTTGCTTAGCTTCCTAAAGATTCCAACAAAAAGCTTCCATCAAACCAACTACACAAATCTAAAACAACAAAAATACCTCGTGTTACATGCGACTAAGCAAAAGCTTAATGCACATGTTAACAATCATATGATGATGTTCTAATGTCATTAACCCATGGGTCACCCGACCCATACCAATTGTATCCACTTCGTTAACCATTTCACTAGTTAGGTCACATTTTGTTTCAAAAATGCAAAATTTTAACGTGACGTTAACGTACTCAAAACCTCGACTTACTGACCTTCCAAATTCACACAAAAATCAACCTATGTTAATTTATGAGTAATTAACTACCTCATGGATTCCCAGAGCCCATTACAATGCACAAGTACTCCTAAGAAAATCCAAACTTCAAAACAGTCCAATCGATCTGTGCACACTAAACAGTTTGGACTAAAAACCATACTTGGACTCTAAATCAGAAGCTCTCCTTTGGGGGATTTCTAATAGACACATATAAATAAACTCCTGTAGAAGGGCTAAGCTAAATTCTAATTTTAAGTGGGGTTTTATACCTCGTATTCTGACATAAATCTGACCCGTATTCACTGCTTTGACAACGTTTCTTGCAACCAACGTTTGAATGACTTCCCGACCTCAAAAACCTTCGAGGATAATGTTCTGGAAACTAGAACTCTATGACTACATCAGAGGCACGAACTTGACAAAAGTATTACCAATCATTGGATATCATCCAAACAACACAGCCCTAAATTCTGCCAATCTAAATCAAATTCTAACGCGATCTAAACCCTAACGAATACACCCATATGATCCTAATTAAACCCTAATCATTATAACATGTTTATTGTATCATTAATTATAGATGTTATGAACCTAATTATCCATCATAATAATTATTACATGTTTTTAATGATAATTAACTCAAAGGATTATAATTTATACCTTAAATCTTCGAATCTTGAACACAAAAATCACCAAACTTGAAAAAAATATTTTTCTTCTTCCTCTTGTAAAATTCTGCTAGGACAATAAAAACCAAGGGGAGAAGTGTTTTTGGATTTATAAGGTTACAAAAAGGTTAGTTAGATATCTTTTACCAATTTTAATTAGAGTAAGATTTGTTTTCCTTTTTTTTTGCTAAACGTAAGCTTATTTGAGTATATCTTTTTTGCGTAAACGCAATTTACTAGACTTTTAAAATAAATAACTTTTCATTTTTATTTTAACCTAACTTTCCAAAAATAGAAATTCACATTTCATTCTTATTCTAACTACTAACACCTATTCATACCTAACATTACTAACACATAAATACGTATACGTAATAATACTTACACGATAAATCACTAAAACGCTTAAATCACAAAATCATTTCCTTGTCACCAAAAGTGAACGAAATGAATTCAACCAATCTCACCACCATTCCAATCTTATTGAGATGATCACACCAATAGATGATCGACCAATTTTCTCACATAATCTACATAAACGCATACAAACACATATAATCACATAACCTATTCATTGCAACAGATACATAAGTCAACACTAATAGTTTGACTAACCTGCTCAAGTCATGGTTGTCCACAGTACCCTCATTTAGAAATTCTCATCCCGAATTTAACCAAAAGGTTCAACCTAATCATTACCAACGAATAATTTCCAAGGGGATTTATCTTCAAGTAGTCCTCCCATACCCATGTTAACTCAAAGTTACACTTTGAATTCCAACTAACTTTCACACGATATCTTACTGCTAACCACTTAGCCTGCCCACAAAAGGGTACACATAGCAGCATAACCGCTCCAAACGAAAAGAAACATCCAACTACCTAAACCTCGCCCGTCATCGAGGAGACTCGTCAAAAACCTTAAGTTGCATAACAACGTCATTTACAACCCGGTCTCGCAAATCAGCAAACAAGAACTGTCTTGAACCTAAGTTATAAGTTGTTACAAATCCCAACGTTTTTGAAAAAAGGCTCAACTTCAAGTTTATTCATAAAATAACTTTAACCAAAATAACACAAACACATCTAAGGGCATACTAAGGTCTACAAGAAACCTTACGTACCCAACTTTAACTAAAAACTCCCAATGATCCCCCCCCCCCCACCACCCCCCCCTTCTCAACGAAATAAGTGTGGATTACTCGTTACCTGAAGTCACTAAAGACCTCGCTTCGAGCCCAAATGGACCTTACTACCAGCATTCTGCTACATTTTACCGCTAAACTGCACGTCACTATTCTCACAGGCTCCTCAATAAAAAACGAAGAGTTTGTCAACCCTTGAGCTCATCCAATGGCTCATGCCAGACTACATCCCCAACATGTTTTTAGGTTTGACACATGAAACGTGTCATGTACTCCACTCAATTCGTTAGGTAATTTCAACTGATAAGCTACAGGACCGACTCTTTTAAGAATCTCAAATGGCCCTACATACCTCGGTGCTAACTTACCATTTTTCCCAAAGATAATTACACCTTTCTAAGGCGACACTTTTAGCATAACCCGTTCTCCTACCTCAAACTCTAACGGTTTGCGCCTATTATCAGCATAACTCTTTTGACGGTCTCTCGCCGCTTTGAGCTTCTCTTTTATCAACACCACTTTATCAGTCGTCTCTTGAACCAACTCAGGTCCAATCAAACTACTTTCCTTAATCTTAGCCCATAAAACAGGCGACCTACACTTCCTTCCATACAATGCTTCAAACGGAGCACACCAAAGCTCGAATGATACTAATAAACCAAAATCCATAACACATGACCTCATATATTCCCAAATTCTGAATCATATTTTCACTTTGTCTATCCACTTGAGGATGCTAAGCAGTAATCAAATCCAATCGTGTCTCTAACACTTTCTGCAGCGTCTGCCAAAACCACGAGGTAAATCATCCATCTCAATCTGAGTTAATCGTCACTAGAATTTCATTCCTTGCTATTTTCTCATCAATATAAATCCTTGCCAACTTCAATCTTGAAAATTTCTTATATACCTAGAAAATGAGCTAACGTGGTCAGTAAAATCGACCATCACCCAAATCACAACTACTCCACTACTTTGACCTTGGAAATTTTAGTAATAAATTCATGGTGAATCTATGCTCATATTTCACTTTAAGTATCTTAGGGTGTGTAGCAAGCCAAAAAGTCTTTGACATTGCGCTTTCACCCTTATACAATTCTAACAATTGCTAACATATGTAAACGATATATTTTCTACACGGCTACAATACATGTCTCCAAGGTATAGTACTCCTTATCGCGCTCCGGATGTACCAAGTACCTGATGCATGAGCCTCATCCCATTACTACCGTCCTCATCATTCCTACTAACAAAACTCATAGACATCCATAAAGTACAAACTACTCCTCCTTCTTTTCTATAGTCCAATACCACTCATTAACCCATGAAGCCTTTCTGCGCGTACGTTCTCTTGCTTGAACGCCTCACTTTGGGCTGCCAATATCATTCCTCTTACTCCATACTGAATGGTCATAGCCATCGCTCAAACACGTCTAGGTTTCACTCGTTCCTTCCTACTTAACGCATCAGTCACCACATTTGCCTTACCTGGATGGTAGCGAATTTCATACTCATACTCACTATATAATTTAATCCATAAAGTACTAACCATCATCTGCCCTCTTTTCCATTTGTTGGTCCAGGTCACGCAGCATTTCTGCTGGCGTGTTCTCTACCTTGGACGTCTCGCTTGAAGTAGCCAATATCTTATCCTTAACACTTGACTGGATAGTCATGGACATTGCTCTTACTCGTCTTAGTTTCACTCTCCATTTCTTCTCAACGCATCAACCACTACATTCGATTAATCAAAGCGTCACACAAATCATTCCTCAAAGTCTAGAAAGCCTCTTCTCGTTCTGCGCCCTACTCATACTTCTGATTCCTCTAAGTTAGGGAAGTAAGGGGTTTAACAATCTTAGAAAAGTTTGCGATGAAACGTAGGTAAGTAACCTGCCAATCCTAAGAATAATCATATCTCAGATGGTGTCGTAGGTACTTCCCAATTCTTCACTGCCTCACACTAGTAACCTTAGCATACAACTTCTCCTTCCTTAGTAATTCCAACTCTAACTTCAAATGAACTCCATGCTCCTCTTATTTCAAACAACACTGGTGTTTTTCCTCACGGAAAATGACTAGTATAGAAACCTTCGTCTTGCAACTCTTGAAGTTGTTCAGACAATTCTTGCATTTCCAAAGGTGCTACATGATATGGAGACTTCGCGACTAGCGTCGCTCCAGGAACTAAGTCTACACGGAACTCAACTTGTCATTGCGATGGTCATTGACAAGTCTTCTGGAAACATGTCAATAAAGCTCGTATGACGAATGTATCACTCACTTTCTGTTCATCTACCTTCGTGTTCAATAAGGTTTTCGCGACTCCTTGAGTACGTTCACCTTGAACCCGAAGTATCTCATCACCTTCCAATGGTATCCTAACTACCTTCTCATGACATACTATCATAAACTTCCTCTTGGACAAACAGTCCATTCCCACAATCACATCAAAGCTTCCATGATTCAACGATATCAACAAACTCCAAGGGTTACAACAATCGAATAGGATAACAACGAATATCGAGTCAAAGGCTAGAATGCATATAAGAGATTCCACATATGCAAGTAGACGTGGATCAAATGACATAAGGATCCCTTGAAAGAAAGGATACATATATGCACCGAGTGAAAACGCAACGAAAGAAAACCAACAAGCGTACCACGACAAATGACAAAAAAAATCAATACTAAAGACGGAAATTCTTATACTAATTATCGACTTTACTCAAAAGACCAAATTAAATAATGTTTTTATAAGAATTGATTTAAATTAAGAAAGTCACTTTAAGTATAAAAATCATCTTAAATAATAATGAAATTGTCTTAAATGTAATCTTTAAAAAATTCATTATGACTGTCATAAAAATCTAGAGATGGTTACCTAATGGTGTATCGTACCTTACCAATATGAATCACTTTAAACCTGCTTTTTATAATAAAATAAAATATATTTACAAAGATCATTTTATACATAGTTTTCTCCAAC
>BQNB010084246.1:0-17014 GCA_026074375.1 Tanacetum coccineum
CTGCTGCAACAACTGTTACAATAACTACTGAAGAAATTACTTTGGCTCAAGTACTTGAAGCATTAAAAACTTCAAAACCCAAGGTGAAAGGGATTGTTTTTCAAGAGCTAGGTAAATCTACAACAACAATAACAATATCTTCACAACAATCACAAGACAAGGGTAAAGGAATAATGATAGAAGAACCTGTGAAGCCTATAAAGAAGAAAGTTCAAATCATGCTTGATGAAGAAGTTGCTTCAAAGTTACAAGCTGAATTTGATAAAGAAGAAAGACTTGTAAGAGAAAAAGCTGAAAAAGAAGCCAATATTGCCTTGATTGAAACATGGGATGATATTCAAGCAAAGATTGATGCTGATCATTAATTGGCAGAAAGATTGCAAGCACAAGAACAAGAAGAGTTGTCTGATGCAGAAAAGGCTACATTATTTCAACAACTCTTAGAGAAAAGAAGAAAGCATTTTGCAGCTAAAAGAGCAGAAGAGAAAAGAAACAAACCACCAACAAAAGCTCAACAGAGACAAATAATGTGTACTTACCTAAAGAACATGGAAGGATACAAGCTCAAAGATTTGAAGTCAAAAGGGTTTGATTCTGTTCGAGAGATGTTTGACAAAGCTTTCAAAAGGGTAAATACATTTGAAGACTTTAGAACAGAGTTGGTGGAAAAGAAAAGATAGCAGGAGAAGAGCTGATACAAGAGAGTTTAAAGAAGCAAAAGGTGGATGATGACAAAGAAACAGCAAAGCTTAAACAGTGTATGGAAATCATTCTAGATAAAGAAGAGGTAACAATTGATGTTATTCCTTTGGCTGTTAAGTCTCCAAGGATTGTTGACTGGAAGATCCATAAAGAAGGAAAAAAAAGCTATTATCAAATAATGAGAGCTGATGGAAAGTCTCAAATGTACATGATCTTTAGTCATATGCTTAAAAGTTTTAGCAAGGAAGATTTGGAAGATTTATACAAGTTGGTAAAAGCTAAATATAAGTCAACAAGACCAGCGAAAGACTTGGATTTATTATTATGGGTTGATTTGAAAACTATGTTTGAACTACATATAGAAGATGAAGTATGAAAGAATCAACAAGATTACAAAGTGTTATGTTGGAAGCTATATGACTCATGTGGAGTACATTCCTTGAGGATGAAACATGTGCATATTCATATGTTGGTAGAGAAGAAGTATCCTCTTATACCATGTACACTTACAATGATGTTGGAAAAGAAGCTTCAAATTGATTATGAAAGTGAAATGGCTTATCAACTGTGAAAATTGATCATGAAACAACTTAAGAAGTAAAAAGGTGTTTGGAAGCATCCTCCTGGTGTTGATGAAGCTTTAAATGAAGAAACTTAATGATTTTGAAGAAAAATATCAAGTGTAGGGGAAGATTATTAGGATTAAAAGCCTTCTTGATGTTGTTGGATTATTGCTGCTCATGTTTTTGTTAATGCCGCTCAGCTAAAGTTAGTACTGTTAAGAGACTTCAAAGAAAATATGCTAAGTGTTTACTACTGCCAGTACAAAGTTAGTACTGCTAGTGAATATTAGTACTGCTAGTGAAAGTTAAGACTGCTCAGAGATTAAGACTGCTAGTGAAGTTAATGTTGCTGAAGAGTTACTACTGCTTAAGAAAATATTCTAAGTAGTTAGTACTGCTAGTGTTAAGTTAGTACTGCTAGGGTAAGTTAGTACTATTTGTTAGTACTGCTTACTTCATATGTATTAGTTATTTATAGAAAAGATTTTATATACTTAGGAAAGTATTGTAAGCCGAGTAGGACTCCTTGGTGTATAAAAGGAGGTCCTAGGGCATAAAGATTGATGTACCAAAACCAAAATCAATCTTAGACGTATAATTCTTAGCTTCAAGGTCTTTGTAACCCTAATACTTTGAGAGTATTTGTATTATTATAATATTGGAGCTTATTTGCTAAATTGCATGTTTATTGTTTTACTGTTTCATTGATAATTCTTCTTATTATTAAAGATTAGATTCCGCATAATCTTTAATACGTTCAAACAAAGCTTTTATAGTTGTGTTAGATTTATCTAATATAACTAAACCTTAAACAAGCTTAAGGAATTTGATCTATTAAAGTGGGATCCAACACGGCGCCAAAAACTTGATGCGGATTGTTGCAAACACAGAAGTTTAAAAACCCTCCAAGGTAGAGTACATACCCATTGTAGTGTAGTATAGGCGAGACTCGGGGGGTTATTATCGTTCTCTAGGGGAATAGTTTGGGTATGCTCGAATTGTACCTTACTAAGGTCCAAAGACTAAGGGAAGACAATTTTTGTATTTTTATATTTTTTTGAAAGCAAGTAAAATCTTGGGTTTTGAAGAGGGGGTTGATTAAACTACTATTAAACTACTCCTAATTCTATTCAAATTACGCAAAAAAGTAAATTGTGGGAAACTCGTATGGTTAAACAAACGTGTTCACCTAATCATCCACTACTTCTTAGTTGCTCTCTCTACTCTTATTGCCCATCACCCTCGTTAGTGTAATGTGTAAGTATTCTCCTAATTCAGCATCGGGTTGGTAAAGTCTGCTATCTTCGTGACAACCTAGAGGTGGTTACCTGCAGACACTCGCTCACATCCAATAGTAAATACACGTGCACTAAATACTTAACTAGAAATCCACCCTTATGGCAAACTAGATATGAAGATCTAGAATGTGGGTATCCTCTTAACCTAATCGCGTTTCACTAGCCGTCATCGCTATGATATGAAGATCAAATAGCTAGTTTTATAATGCCTAACGCGCACACCACTAACAGGAAGCAATAATAAAAGAGATTACAAACTAAGTTTCATGCAATCATAAGCAAGCACATATTAAACTTACCCAATCTTGTTAATTAAAAGCGAAGCACAATTAATCAAACAACACATAGACATACTGAATGATTAAAAGGGTAAAGGAACTTCACTTCAATTAAACAAGGTGTAATAATGAGTACACAAGGGTTATAAAACCCTAAAAATCAACTATAGTATCAGCTACAAAGGTTCTCCTAAGTTTCTACACGAAAATATGAAAATAAAGGGTTGTATATATAGACTTTGAATCATTGACGGCGTCACTAGGGTTTCCTGACGCCGTCAGCCTGTCGAATTTTCCAAAGGGTTCTTCTTGTCGGCTACTGTGTCACCGTCACTAAACGAATTGACGCCATCGCTTGTTGATCCTGACAGCATTAGAAGTGAATTTTGACGCCGTCTCCACGACCTGAGAAGTCATAATTTTAATTAAAACTTCACTTTCTGGGCACTTTGGGTGAAGGCGTCAGAATTGAAGTCGCAAGTTTAAAAAGTTGTATTTTTGTCTAGTTTCTTCCCAAATCGAGCCCAAGTCACGTGCTTTTCCTTCAAATGCTAAAACATAAAAAGAAACAATTAAGTACATTATTTAGGCATCTTTGCATGATTTTGGGGGTTAAATGGCCCTGAAAAAGTGCATAAAATGACACTCATCATATTCCATGTGACACCCCCATAAAATCACAACGCAGCGGAATACCACTTTGGGGTGCCACTTCATAGTATAAAGTACAAGTCACAGTAAACGACCTCTAAAGAGACGTTTGATAAAATGTCACATTCGATTTAAATAAATCAGAGTAAATTTAGGTCCCAATAATTTCCTTTTCACCAAGTTAAAAGAGTTCAAACATGATTCAATGTATATTTTAAAGATAAATGATTATCGAATGTGAAGAAAACCGAGTCCTTTAAGTTTTGATATCCACGCGACTCAAATGCTCCCAATGCTCAGCTAGCAATATAATAACCTGAGAAAATACATGCAAAAACGTCAACAATAGTGTTGGTGAATTCATAGGTTTATGTAAAAGCAGTATTGAAATAAATCGAGTAATACTTCAGTAAGAAAAGCAGCGTTACATTATTTAGAACAATTGTTATCGAAATCTGAGTAGTAATTTAATAAATCAAATATGCTTAGTAGTGGATCACAAGGTATAAGATCAGCCAGCGATAGTATTTCATAGTATACTTCAACAGAATACATTGCAACGAATACAATGTATCTATTCATCTTGATTGCATTGAGCTCATGACACCGAAACCTTGACGTTAATGCATATCATATGCATTCTTGTTTGCCCCTGAAGTAGGTATTATTGCCTTATACCTAAATTCTAAATACAAATTGTCCGTTGACTGGGTGCTCGAAAGGATTCGATTCATACCCCCGGACAGGGCTGTCAAACCCAATAGATCTATTTATTTGTACTAGCGCTCACCCATTATAGGCAATTAACAGTTCATGATGTGGGGTCTTTTGGCAATAACTACTCATGCAATTGATCTCATATTTGGGTCCAGCATACCATAAAGTTTCTTGTGCCCAGTTTATAAAACAAGCATGTATCAAACATGTATTAGAAATCATGTGGTAGGCAAGCAAAAGCTTTAATAAAAACATTCATGTAACGCTTATGTAGTAGTAACCGATAAGTTTGCTCGGTAAAACAAGCATGTATCAAACATGTATTAGAAATCACGTGGTAGATAAGCAAAAGCTTTAGTAAAAACATTCATGTAACGCTTATGTAGTAGTAACCGATAAGTTATTCGGTAAAACAAGCATGTATTCTCACCCCAAAAATAGTTTAAGAAAACCATTAAAAATGAAAAGGTGGGGCTATGAACTCACCTTGATGTTGCAGAGAAACTAGCAGAAATGCAAATAATAATCACAGCACAACGGAGAATGGAACAGCTCGACCAAGAAGATGCAGCTTAATTTAACGGCTATGACGATTTGTTTGACCAGCTTCAAGGTTCTCGTTACTTTTCTAAAATAGACCTTCGTTCGGGGTATCACCAACTTCGTGTTCATGAGGAAGATATTCCAAAAACCGCATTTAGAACCAGATATGGGCATTTTGAATTTACTGTTATGCCTTTTGGATTAACCAATGCCCCAGCAGTTTTCATGGACCTGATGAATCGAGTCTGCAAGCCGTACCTAGATAAGTTCGTCATTGTTTTCATAGATGATATTTTGATTTACTCGAAATCGAAGGAGGAGCATGAGGTGCATTTGAGGTTAGTTCTAGAATTATTAAGGAAGGAGAAGTTGTATGCTAAATTCTCCAAGTGCGAGTTCTGGCTGCAAGAGGTGCATTTCCTTGGTCATGTGGTCAACCAAAATGGTATACATGTGGATCCGGGAAAGATTGCGGCAGTAAAGAATTGGGAAGCTCCCACTTCGCCGACAGGAGTTCGCTCGTTTTTAGGATTGGCAGGTTACTACCGGCGTTTTATCGCTAACTTCTCCAGGATTGCAAAACCACTCACTCTGCTAACTCAGAAAAACAAGAAGTATGTGTGGGGTGCGGAACAGGAGGAAGCCTTTCAATTGTTAAAAAGTAAGTTATGTGACGCACCTATATTATCACTTCCTGATGGGGTTGAAGACTTTGTAGTTTATTGTGATGCTTCGAATCAGGGGTTGGGGTGTGTGCTTATGCAGAGAAACAAGGTTATTGCTTATGCGTCAAGACAGTTAAAAATCCACGAGAAGAACTATACTACACATGATCTTGAGTTAGGGGCAGTGGTGTTTGCTTTAAAATTTTGGAGACATTATTTATATGGTACGAAAAGTGTTATTTACACAGATCACAAGAGTCTCCAACATATATTTGATCAGAAGGAACTGAACATGCGTCAAAGAAGATGGATCGAGTTATTTAGTGATTATGAGTGTGAAATTCGATATCACCCGGGTAAAGCGAATGTGGTGGCGGATGCACTAAGTAGGAAGGAAAGGGTGAAACCTAAACGAGTTCGGGCGATGGCAATGACTATTCATTCTGGAGTGAAAGGGATGATATACTTTTTTGATAATTTTCGGACCTCGTTTTCCGTGTCAAGTTTTCTGCTCGGTTTTTATACTTTTCGAAAAAACATCAAAAATCATTTTTAAGTTCATTCACTATTAATATGTCTAATATGACCTATAAACAATACATGATCAAATCAATCGACCCATAATAACGATTCTAACTATTCACGCAAGATTTCCCCTAATTCATCACATGCATTCACGAAAATAATGAATCAATAAAAATGTCAAATTAATACATTAAAGATTGCCTTACAAAGCTCACAAGAGTAGATCGGACTTACTCGATTTGATTCTCCCTTGTCCTAGCAAACTTCGAACCACATCCCAAACCAAAAAAACCGAACATTTTTTCAATTGAACCGATGGCTTGAAATATTATTTAATCATTTCCAATGAACTACCAACTTACCAAACGAAAACATCGGAATCTAACTCGAACTCTAACTGAGCAAAATCCCATTGCATCTCGTATATTTTAGTGGAAAACGTTTGAAATAACGAGGGGATTGAAAAAAGTATAGGTGTTCGGGTTTTTTGATGTAATTTTAACGGCGACCACTGGCGGTTTCCGACGGCGGTGAACGGCAGGCGACGGCGACCCGGCTACGGGTTGGCGGTGTTTTTTCGGGTGACCGGAAAAGTTTTTTTTCGGTGGTGGTGGTGGAGCTAAAGAGAAAGTGTGTGTGTTATGTGTTATAATATGATGGAAATGGAAGTAAATTCCATTATTATTCGTTTTCCTTATTTTGAGGATTTTCGGAATAAATACGTCCTCCCATTCTTTTTATCTTTATATTTTTGACACATATTACTTTTACTTAATGTAAAAAACTATGACAAACCATGGCATTGCGGATTTTACACTCTCTGAAATTATTTTTAGTTTCCGTCACGCTTAATTTAGTTTAAAAACATATAACTAAAACGTTTGTACACTCTATAACGCGATTTTTTCATGGAAGTTCGGCTCCAGGCAAGGATCAAATGACGACATTCTATAAAAATAATAAATTTACGATCTTAAAATTAATAACGAGTCGCGAGAGAGTGAGTGAGAGAGTGTGAGTTCGTACAATTTTTTTTTACGATGCTCGAAACCCGTTCACACTAAAGCAAAGCGGTCAAAGCGGATAAATAAATGTCAAAAAGTTATTTAAAATGAAAAATAATTAAGCTCTTGAAGCTATAATATGAATTATTGCTTTTCTAAACGTTTAAATCGGAAATTATAAATAATTCAAGGCACGATTCGCAAAACTAGCTAAAACGACGATTTTTGATAAAACGGCTAAAAAACAAAATAATAAAACATAAAAACTTAGAATAGAAATTAAGCTCGGTTAAAATATTGGACCATAAATACGAGATGTACAAACGTGTTCGATCAATAAGAACACTGTGCGGACTTAACTAATCAAGTCAATCTAAGTGTCTATGGAAATTTCTTATGGATTTAAATGCTTGTCATTAGAAAAAGTTTTGGTATTTACAACTATCAAGGATGAATGAGGAAACCAAAGGAAAGATTTTAGCTAATAATGAGTTACACATATCCTAGTGGATCACGAGGATTATATACAGATACCACCTCCTCCTTTCACCTCCCAAGCTAACAACAAATTCCCCCAATATACCAATAACCCCAAATTGTTGAAAATATGGTAATATCACTCTGCTTATTAAGCACACTACAAGAGATGCTACAGTACTTAGGATCATAGTCGATCATATTAAAGCAAACTATCCTTATTGGACCAACCTTAGATATCTGCCTGTAAGTATTCTAATGTGTAAACACCCCCCATTTTACAAATTTATTGCAGCGGAAGCTAATCGGGGGTATTACTTCATGGAAACAATAATCATAAATCAAAGAAACGACCCAAAAGGAGAAGTCTATTCAAAGATAAGATATCATTCATTTTAAATCAGAGTTTTACAAAGGCAGGTCCCAAAATCTAGTTACATAAAATGTGAATGATAACAAGTTTTGCCATCTTCGTAGTTCATGCACACTTCCTGTTGCCGTATATCGTCAAAACCTGAGATAAACATGCTAACAAAGTTAACACAAAGGTTGAGTGAAATCCATAGGTTGAAGTAATATATTTTGAATGCAAATGCGATATTTGTGGTTACGTTGAATATACACCCCCGATCTTGAAAACATATATTTATTATTGCCCATTTATGCTCATGAACCCGAAGCCTTAGGGTTATGGTATACGTTATTAGCCCCTGCGGTACCTTTGCAAAAATACCTGCGTGAATTTTAAGGACCTGTGCAATTGGTACACGTTAAACTGGGTACACAATACGGGGATTCTTGCCCAAATTGATATATTCACATCATTCGCGCTTACTAGGAGAGTAAGAGTAATTAACGGCTTCATGATATTGGGGACTTAAAGGCAAAGCAGTTACTTAGGCAATTAGTAAAATTGAAATAGCATACAGAAATAATTGCATTCATGTTTATAGCATGTATCCCCTCGCGGGTTTTATAAAACATTTGAAATATTGAAATGGAAGCCTCATGAACTCACCTGAACAGTTATAGGGAAATTGATAGCAATGTATATGAAATGAATAGTTAATGGCTTCGTCTACGGGCAACCTGGGGTAATATATGTCAAGTCTTAGTTTGATTGAATATTTGTAAGATTTTACATTGATGTCGGTTTTGATATTAAAATTATCATAACACCGTTCGGGCCATCATAATTCAGAAGTCATTCAGTAAACGTTTGTGGAGCTAGGGCACTTTAAATCGTAAACCCAATAAACTCAGACAGAATGTAATACCTAAGATGAAACTTCTTAATATGAAGCTCCCTAGTATTGTGGTATGATATAGATCCGGGACATGATTTTTGAAAGCACATCGATGATGAATGATATAATGATTAGAACATAAGCAGTTTTAAGCATTTTATTCAATATCTGGAAATGTTAAGCACGTCAAGCGTTAATTAAAGTTATGTTTGGTAATGTTTTGAATGTGTTTTTATACTTTTTCAAAATATTACATTTTAGACCATAGGGTTTGGAATTTGCAAGTAGACCCATGGTTGGTTTGCATTTTACGACTTTTGTCCTTCTACTTTTATTGATATGCATAATAAACCTTGGACTTTAAAAAGTTACCATTATAAGACACTTGTAGTTATAACTTTAAGAAAATGTCACTTTTAGTCCTTTTAGGTTATAAGTTTCTAAACTTTAAGATATATTCCCCTTGCATGGATTTATATTACAAAAAATGTCCAAATTGCCATGCAAGCTTATTTTAACATTGCAATAGCCATTTCATAATTATAATAAACTAAAAATATGAAGATTATCACAACGCAAGTTTTAATTAACGATTCGTTATGCTAGGAAGTATAACGGGTCATATTAGGGTTTTAAATGTAAACGTTCGGGTCTTCAGAAATCAAATTCTCCTTTTGACTTATCAAAGTACTTATTTTAACCATTATATAAGATTATTAGGATAAATTATAACTATAGGTTTACAAGTTTAAGTCATTTTAAGTAAAACATGAAATTAGGTTATCGCGGTGTACGGTTTTGGAATCATAAAGGCATATAACACTTGGGTTTTTGAGTTCAAAGCTTCTATATTATGATATTAGCAAGATCATAATTTTGGTATAATAAAAAAAAAACATTATAACGTTATAAAATCAGATCATAAGCTTAGAGAACCTAGTCTTGAGCTTATGGCTTGGAAACGGGTCAGAATCGGGACTTTCGGCTTCGTACGCCTAGAATAACGACTCTCGGGCTTCGTTTCTTAGTTTATTTTGCTTCCTTTCTGAAATTGAGCCTTCTTAAGCTCACTTAGGATCTATTAGAGCAAAGTATTGTGTCTATGTAAGGGTTTATAGAGGAGAGAGATAAGAGTGGTGGGGTATGAAGAAAAATGAATTGATTTATGTTCACGCCATTTATAGTCTCAGTAGTTTTGATCCTTAAGGCCTTAGGTATGCTTGAAATTATTAAGTATGGGGCATGTGTACAAGCTAGGTAGGGATGTGGATAAGCTAGTAGATGTGGTGTATAAGCTAGGAAGTAGCTTTGGTGAGGTGTTTTGGTCTTGGTGATGTTGCGGCTGAAGTAAACAAAAGAGAGGCCATGTGCTCTCAATTTTGACCAAAGAATGGTCTAAGTAGGTGAATAAGCTACTTAAGGGATTCTAGACAAGAGGCGTTAATCTTAGTTATTTGCACTTCAGTATGGTTTGAAATGAAATGGTGTCAAAATAATGGTGAAGGAGTTTGGTCTGTTTTGGGGTTCGACTAGGGTTTCATAAGTTTTCAAGCCTTTATTTCGTGTATAAATGATTAAGTATAATTAATATATGTAGCCAAGGTCTGATATAGGAAGGATTAGCAAAGATTAGCAATTGGTTTGGGGTTAAAAACGGATGTAGAATTGAAGAAATGAGGTCAAGGGTTTGTTTAGGGCCACGTTTAGGGTTTCTTGACTTTTTGGTTTATATTTTGTTACTCATTGATTAGGAATGTGGAATACAGATTTCTAGGGCTTTTATTAAAGTATTATCAATGATTCTGGTCATTGGTTTAAGGTAAATAGGTTGAATTGAAAGAATAAGCGTGGCTGGAATTAGGGTTCATATATGGCTTTTAGGTTTTTCTAGCTTGGTAATTCTACGGGCATTGTTGAAGATAGGATGGTTAATGATATTATAAAGGTTTGTAAACTCATTTTATGGGTTTACAATGACTATTGGTTGCTTACTTGAGAATGAGATGGTCATGGAAAATGAGTAAACGGGTCAATATTATAATTAGGTAAATTGAGGGTTTTATAGACTTTGTTTCTGGTATAATTGAAGTAGATGATGAAATGATAATGGATTATTATCTGAGAGTGTTCTCTTAATTTATTTATTATAACTTATTTAAGTATTGATTTTCATTTACATGGATAAAATGAAGAAACGTGTCATGGTTCGAAATTAATCGGTTTGTTTTGGGTTTAGGGTTTTGAATTTGGGTTTGGGTGTGTAAAAAGATGTATTAAAGGTTATGAATAGAATATTTAGGGGTTAAACCTTGTACAATGAGGTGTTGTAGTAGCTGCTTAAGTGGTGCTGGTCCTCTAGTGAAGGAAATTTGAATGAAAACGGAAGGTATAACGGTATTTAGAGATCATGCTAATGAATGGTAATTGAGCTTTTCTAGAGATTGTTACTTTGAGGTTAGGGATTTAAATTTAAATGAGAATGTATATATTCTTTGTTATCATTTGCTTAGTAGCTTGTGTGTGAGTCCCTAAATGAATAGATCTTTGCAGCCTATAACGGATGATAGCCAAACTGTATAAATACAACTGACTATATAGAAACACTGATTATGAATACTATATATTGATGCGGAATCTCAACACAAGTACTAAGAACAAAATTGTATAACTGAATAACAACTTTCTATTAATCTGCTATTGAACATATTACAGATTACTAAAACTATTTGAGATTTGATAAGCTATGGGATATCTTGAGGGACGTATATCTAAACTATGACCAAGGGGATCCTTTATAAACTAAGGATTAAACCTACAGTCAGGCTTACAAAAAGCATACTTATCTTTTCCTAAGTTATCTCATGTTCATTTCATAAAGGTACTAAAACCTATTTTCTAATAACGGTTTACTAACTCATCGAATCAGTTATATTTCATTTTGTACTGTCGGTACTAACTTTATAATAAACGTACTAACTATTTGTACTGTCGGCGGTTACTAACTTACTAAAACATAAATCCTACATCCTCCCTTAAACATGAATGTTGAACTTGTATTGACGTCATGTTTCTTGACTTCTTTAATCACATAGAGGAAGTATCCAAACACTTCTTATCATCTCTTGACCTTTTAAACTTTATCCTTCTTGTTTATTATAGGATGTATTCCTTAATGAAACCACTGTTTATACTGTCAAACTAATGCGGATCAGTTGGCAGTACTTATGAAGAAACACACAACAATTTCTCAACGATTTCTTTTATAAACCTTTGAATCTGCCATAAAATTGCAGTCCCTAATACAATCATAATTAATTCTTCAACTTAGTGTTTTTCTATGTTTTTTATCTATATCTTCTAATATCTTCCTAGAGATCCTTTTATTAAACCTAAGGATAACCTCTAGTAGATGTACTGTCATTGTATATCATAACACTAATTGTTACTTATACTAACTACATAACTGTTACTAGATAAAATGCTAAAACAACGTTTAAACTTTATATTTCCTTTATCCACGCAGAGTAATTCGATCTTTGACGGGCAGTACTTTCGACTTTCTATTTAGCAGTACTTGATCTTTCCACTTAGCAGTACTTTGGACTTTTTCACTTAGCTGTACTTTGATCTTTTTCACTTAGCGCGTACTTTGACCTTTTTGACTTGTATTCCCAACAATCCTCCCTAACTTGAATTATATTGCTTGATTTCAAGTTTCTTGATAGTTGGTCTGCCTTAGTTAAGCATCAGTCTGTCTAGTTTATTTAAGCAGTACATGCCTTCAATCTTTTAAGCTTCATCCTTTGAGCAGTATCTTGTACACAATCTGTTTGGTACATTTGAAATCAAACCTCTTATCTTGAACCATTACTTTTCAAAAACCTTTGTCTTTGCCTCAAACAGATTGTTCTTCTCAGCAACATGTCTTTTCAGCAACATGAATGGATTTGATGAGCCTTTACCAAGTAGCCATTCACTCTTGGGCTAGTCAGTTCTTTGGTACCTAGAAAAGGTAATAATCCTTGTGAACTGAACAAAATCACTTCAACATCAGAACTTGACTCCTACGTGTGTGTAAGTAACTATTTGACTTTTGGTAAGGTCATTACAACCATAAACGGATTTGATTAGTATTTAATGTAGCCGTGTGCTAGGAATAGTAAACTTCAGTAATAAAACTTTGGTGAGTTGAGGACCATATTGTTTTGAGCAAACTATTGTAAAGCTATCAACGATTTGGTTTCTTCTTTACCAAAAAGCCGTTTGCTTTGGAGTAGCCATTATTCTGTGTAAGTACCATGGTGTTTTGCATCACCATACAATTTTTGGTAAATTGTCAACACATCAACAGATTTGAGATGGTCTTTTACCCCAAAAACTGTTTGATTTGGACTTGTCAATTCTTTGTTAGTAAAAGACATGGTGAAATCTGATACAATTGCTTGTGTGGTGGTTAACAACTCTCAATCCCTTAAATACAGTTTGTACATTCAATATATCTGTGCCTTAAATATTTTTGCACACTCAATTCTTCACAATATTACAAAAAACAACTTTTTAACTAGCAGTTACCTTCACAAGGTTACTGTTTGTTTTTTCATAGCAGTACTTTAAACAAGTACTGCTTTGTTCACGTTAAAGTCTGTTATCAAAAGTAAGATATATATACGAAAATTTTGATTAAAACATCCAGTTGTTTTAAGAATAATCACCATTCTGCAGTTGTCCACAAAATGAACAGATGTATCAAAGTGATGGCTGGCTCACTTTCGTTTTCAACTTCATTCCATGTTCCAGCATCCTTATCATACAATTCTCTTTGATAGAGGATTTCTCCCCCTTCGCCAGCATTGTAATCTATGGCCATTTCTATCTCTAGTGTATTGGAACTCCTGAAAGATTCATGAAACCTCCATGTATGATTTTCCCATTTCTTTGATCCTTCCAGAAGTCTCATAACTTGACTCAGCCCCTCTAACCAAATAATGTTTAGATCACCCAGAAGCTGACAAACCTAATCCGGTAGGAGGAATATGTTTCATAATAGTCATAACAACTCTATTTAGGTGATTAATTCTTGTCTATATCTAAGACATGCCGTATCTCCATAAAGTATAAAAGCCCTGAAGTGTTTTTTGCTCTGTGAAATGATGAGATACTCTCCATCAGGTGAATCAATAATTGGAGTTCTGTAACATGGAGATCATTCTAGTGACTCTTTTTCTTGTGCATTCTTTTCAAAATCTTCAACCCGAAGATAGTTCTAAGCCTTCATCAATAGTCTCTGATCTATTTAGGCTTTCTTTGATGGCTGGGCTTCAGTAACTGGGCTTTCCTCTTCCTTGAGGTATTTTGTACATCTCTTTCCTTCAACATCTCCCTTTCTTTCTCTGAATCCATTGGAACAAAGTCTTTGAAGGAGTCTTTAATAGATGCTTGAACTTTGTCATACAACTCCTTCATCTGTGGATACTTAAGTTTTTGCAAATTTTTGTATCCTTGTCACTTTTAGGAAATTCATCATTTGATTTCTTTCTTGAGCAAGAGAAGTAGGTTTCCTCAAAGTAGTCTTTGGCTTTGTTTTCTTCAATTCTTCAAACCTCTTCCTTTCTTCTTCTGCATCCCATTCAGCTTGAATTTTTCTAGCAACCTCCTCATCATTTGTTGTTTCCAAGGCTCTGGATTTTGTAGAAGGGTTAATTTTTTCTTTTAGGAGTTCTTCAATCAGTGTTCCCTTTGCCTTTTATCTTTAGGGTCAGTACCTTGAGTATACAGTACCTTGAGTGGCTTGAGGTTGGAGATTGTATGGGACCAGGAATGCCGTCAACCGCTCTTGCGTCTAGAAATTGAGACAAGAAACTTCAGCAGGCTTTAAGTTGTTCTTCAGGTAGTCCATAACTTGTATTGGACGGAGTGGGCTTGAAGGAATGCTTCATCTTCAAAGTTGAGGTCCTTGAGTAATTAGTCCCTTCTAGCAGTACTTTGAGTTGTTCTCATAATCATATTCTTCTGTTTCTTCCACTCTTTACATTGAGCTTCTTTCTCCTCAATATTAACTTCTTCAAAGTCCCATCACTTTTCCTTTCCAACATCAGGATGTACAGCAGCCATCTTGATAAGCAGTATCATCAGCAAAAAATGATGTGTTTATCTTCACTCTTGTAACAGGTGCTCTTCAGACAAAATTTCTTCACCCTTATTCCTCCCCAATTTAACTGAAGACACTTTCTTCTTTTGCTTCTTTCTTCGTCTCTTTTGCTGCTTAAGTTTTTGTTCTTACCCAAAGAGCATGATATTTGGACCACAGGCACACTCATCACCACCACTCTTTTTTTTTTTTTGTTTTTGGACATTTTGGGACAATATCTGAGCTTGGCTTTTGAGCTTGAGTATTTGTTTAGTTGGAGAAAGGGTTTGTACTCTTGGAGATCTGCTTAACTTCCCTGTTTAAAGCATATATATCTAAAAGTTCCCTCATCTCCTCAGTTGTTCTGAGGACGCATCTTTGGGAGTAAATATCATTGGGAAGGGAGATTTAGGAATAGAAAGGCAGCATCATGAGATTCGCCGTACCTTGGTAGTCAGCAGTCCGTTGTTAGTTAGCAGTCCTTGAGATTAACAGTATCATGGAAGGAAGCACGTACCTTGTACTGAAGCAGTACCTATGTACTGAAGCATAGTACGTACCTTGTGAAAGAGCTGCACTTTAAGACATGAGCATCCCTTGGCATAACTTGCAGCCCTAGGAATGAGGACTAGTACTCTGTTCTTTCCCCGAGGCCAATGCGTGACTACTCTAACATGTTGGAGTCAAGGGAGTAATTCTACATGAGAATTAGTGCTATGCTTTCTCTTGAATGTAAAACAACTTTAGAAGGAGTGAAAAGGATGCATAAAATCTTGAGGTCTGTCTATCCCCTCTAACTGCTTGTTCCAAAAAAAAAAATGAACGAACTTGGATACAAAGAAAAGGAGAGTACATTTGAATATGTCTTTTGCGTTCCATTCAATATCACATAGTAAAGTTGAACCTTGATTGGTGGCTTAACCTACTAGGGACAGTAAGAGGCGATGTTAGGTACCATATTGCTACATGAGGTAACTTTTAGGACATACGGGTGAAGTAATACATGTCAAGTACTTCCACTGTGGGCTAAATAAAAGGTTTAGAGAAGTGTGAGGTTGTGCTAAGTTACCCTCATAGCCAATATCGCGGAGCGTATCCCAAATCACTTGCTTAGGAAAGCAATCAACGCCATTTTCATCGTCAAAAAGGAGGTCAGCTCGAATGGTTGCTTCAGAGATCAAAATCTTCTTGCCAGCTACTTTGGCGCGAATATGAGGGACATCATTGATCACTTGTAGAGTAGCTGTAGCCCAAAATTGTTGAAGCCATGGACCAATAATATCAGGATCAACCAACAGAGAGTAATTAATGGAGCAGCCAGTGAGAAAATCGATGACTTGATAAAAATCAGCATTCTGAGCCGTCTTCTCCACACACGCAATCATGTTGTGCTTGTTACAAGAGCGAATGGTTGCCATTGGAAGAGAGTTTGATGTGCGTCGAAGGTTGGAAATTAAAAAGTTTATGAATGAAAGTAAAAGAGATAAAGTGAGAGAAAAATGCAATTCAGTTGAGTATTTATAGGTTGCGACATCTAACTAAGAAGTTACCGTTGTAGATACGTTTTTAGCGCAAAAACGTACGTTTGACCGTTGACCGAACGTTAGAACAGTACTTTGTTGTCTAAGCAGTACTTTCTAAGGCAAGCAGTACTTTGAGTTGAATTAGCAGTACTTTCAACACAAAAAGAAGTCCAACTCAGAATATGTGCAACAACAATCCTTCAACTTTGCAAACTATCTCTTCAAATCATCAAACTTCTAAAAGATCATTCATATCCTCCCCTCAAGTGTAGCTAGAGTGCTTCCAAAAATCCAATCTATCCAAACCAGTACTTTACTTGATCACCAGTACTTTATATGTGATCCTCCCCTCAAAGATAGCTATGGGTTCATCATCCCAATTGTTACCACCAAAAATTTAAACCTTGCCAAGTCAAAGCCTTTGGTGAGTAAATCTGCTACATCTTCATCAACAAACTTGAATTTTGGAGATAGGATAAGACATTCTTTATCTGTGAAGAGAACATTGTGCTTCTTATCACAGATTTGAGAAACAGATAAGAGATTAAACTTGAGCTCTTCCACATAGCTAACTTTCTCAAAGTCTAAGCATGATGTCTTAATGGTTCCTTTTCCTGTAGGATCGATATTCCTTATTGAAACACTGATATACTGTCAACTATGCAGAATCTAGTTGGCAGTACTTAAGAAGAAC
>BQNB010084247.1:0-28810 GCA_026074375.1 Tanacetum coccineum
AGTTTATGAGCAAGAATGTGCGTTGTAAATACGTATGTATTCCAGCATGACTACAATAACACATAGGATTCCAGATGATAGATATGTATTCCAGCATAACTACAATCACACATAGGATTCCAGATGATAGATACTTCACCAACTTTGTCAATTTCTTTGCAACGAGGTCCTGTGCAAAATATAGGAAAAACATGCAAAATCTTATCTCGGTATCTACGGTTAATTAAATAAGCTAAATAAACTGTATAGGAAACCAATACGTCGTATCCATAAACTAGAATACACCGTATTGAGAAACCTGTAAAAAGTGTCTAAATACGGGTCAGTTTGTTGAATACGCCGTATGATGTACATGAATATGCCGTATTGACAGAACTAACAATAATGTTTAAATTGCATAAAAATAAAGGACTAATAACGTCAAGACATTCAATATGTCGTATGGTATGGACCATATACGCCGTATTGATGTCTGGGAAGACAGACTCGATAAAAATAAATAACAATTCAGGTTGTCTCCCGGAAGCACTTTTCTTTCAGCTAGTCTTTAAGTTAGACTTTTCCTTCCAGCTTTCTTCACTCCATCTCATGCACGCTTATGTGCCTGCGTGTGAGCCATTCTTCCATCTTCGCATCTTGGACATATTCGAGTCCTAAGTTCAAGACCCCCTTGTAGAAACTCTTGAGCTTTTGGTACGGATGTGAGATTTCATTCAACTTATCATGCAAACTCACCTTTAGTAACGACTTGATCTTGTTGCATTGGGCATTAGATAGATGTTTAAACCTTAGATGTGATCACGCCATTTGGTAAGTCACGTTATCACTACCATTGTAGATAGTGATTAATCCATCAAACCTTTTTGCATCCACACATGAAGCTTTGCAGAACGGTTCTCCAAGAATAATATCTCTCATGTCTTGATCTCAGCAGCCATCCATATTTTCCACCACTACAAAATGAGTTACAATAGAAAATTTTCTGACAAAAATAGGTACATTCATAAAAGCTCCTACTACATTCTTTCCTTTGAGTTCAACTTTGTCCCTTATTATAAAGTTATAAAACTTCCTAGACATCATATTTACGGACAAAATTAGGAAAAAAATTAGCACTTACATGCTCAAAACCTATCATGCACGAAAATCTTAAGTTGTAGGCACAGTCAATATGGATCTTCCGGTCAAAGTCACAAAAACTAGGGTACTTGTCAAAACTTTCGTTATTCCTAGTCTTGATTATGTCAATCATGGGCTCATCAGTTACCTCACCTTCCTCAATGGTTGGCATCAAATCACCAACTTGATCTCTCCTAAGCTCTAATGGTACATTAAGATCATTCAATTCAATGTAATCTCCATATAAAGGGTCTAATGATCTATTTAACACCAAAGTCTCTTCCATTAGCCTAGCTTCTAAATCAAGTTTCATTCTTAAGCTTAACATGTAGACCCTCTTAATTAAACTACTAGCAGGTTTAACACTTTTGAAAATTATTTTCTCTTCCCCAACCCTCAAAGTAATCTTCCTTTTGAAAACATCAATCTTAGCATGAGCGGTAGACAAAAATGGTCTTCCCAGGATCAAGAACACTTTGATATCCTCGGGCATATCAAGAATTATAAAATCTACGGGGAAAACAAATTTACCAATACCTACTAGCACGTTTTCAGCAATTCCTTTTGGATATTTCACGATCCTATCTGCTAATTCAACTGTTAACTTAGTGTGAGCTAATTTGCCTAAACCTAAGTTAGGGTAGGTCGAGAGAGGCATGACACTTACGCTAGCTACTAAGTCAGCAAGGGCATTATCAAAGCAAACATTATTAATATAGCAAGGTAGAGTGAAACTCCCTGGGTCTTTCTCCTTTCGGGGTATGGATTTATCGATACATGAATCTCCATATGAGTAAGCTTCCAAAAATTGCGGTCCATATAATCCCTTCTTATCTTCACAGTAGCAATCATTCAAACGACTTGGAAATGAGATTGTCGTTTGTCTTGTCTCGTACATTAGTGTACTATTCTGTTTAGTGGATACGTCCGTAATGGTGATCCATTAAAGAACCCCAAACGGGCGGTATCGAAGCTTGCATCAGCTTTAACAGTAGTCGAGATCGAATTGACATGGTCTCTCGGGTTAGTATCAGTAGAGCTCGGTAAACTTCTAAATCCTCTTTCCTGTAGTACCTTGCTCATTTGCCCGATTTGGATCTCCAAAGTTTTAATTGTTGCTCTTTGGTTCATTATGGCAGCACCTGAGAGAAGCATGGATTTCTTTGCTCAAATAGAGACTCATCATTACCTTTGCCAATTCCCCCATAAATTTCTCAAGGTTTCTTCCATAGATTGTCTTCGTTCTTGGTACGAAGGGTTTGCGTTGTTTCTTTGGTAGAATCCTGGAGCTGCTACTCTATATCCCCCTCCTTGAAAAGATGCACCAAACTGAGTATAGTAAGCTTCTTCGAGGGTTTTCCCTTCTTCCTTTAGTGGGCAATCTTTGGTGTAGTGGGGACCTTTGCATTGTTCACATCCTACTTGAGCAGCATAAACTTTTTCATTTACTTTCTTAATTTCTCTTCCAAGATTGTTGAGTTGTGCTTGTATGGCTGCTAATTCGTCAAAAGTCTCAGTACTTCTAGTTCTAGATGTTCCATTGTGCTATTTTTGAGAGTATTCAGCCATTTCTTGGATGGCTACTTTTACATCTTCAGCAGTCTTTGATGGTATGACACCTCTTGAATCAAGAATTTGTCGAGTTGGAATATCCAATCCATTAAAGAACAAGACTACCTCCTGCATCTCCGTTAAATAATGTTGAGGACACTTTATCAAGAGTTATTTAAATCGCTCCCAAGCTTGATAGAGGTTTTCATCCGGCTCTTGTTGAAAGTTGTTGATTTCCTCCATTTTCTTTGTAGTACGAGTAGGTGGGTAGTATTTGCTTAGAAATTTTGACTTTAGGTATTCCCAAGTTGTGATCGAACCAGATGGTTTGTTTCTTAGCCACCTACTTGGGGCTCCGGTTAAGGACATGGGGAAGGCTCTAAGCATTACTTGGTCTATAGTAATATTAGGAATGTGGAATAAATCCACGATCTTAAGAACTTTCTCAATATGTTTGTTCACATCTTTATGATCCAAACCACTGAATGTGTTGTCTCGTAGTTCCTTGAGAAATTAGCCTTTCAGTTCAAAACTATCCTTGTCCTCGATCTTAGGCCTAGCAATTCCTGATCCATAGTCGGCTCAAGTTTTGATCATGTATTGCTCCATAGTTTCCACCATTGTTTCCGCAACTTCTTCCTCCGAATATTCTTCTTGGTAAGAAAATAGATTGAAATTAGGTGATCTTGACTCGTCAAGACTTAGTGTCTTGAAGTGCTTCCTAGATGATTGAAATTCTCGTTCAGGTTCTTTGAAAGGCATAAATAGTTTGTTTGTTGAACTCCTTGTCATGCACTACCTGAAACACAAGATAATCAATCAGTAGGATAGGCTTGGGAGAAAGAAAACTCAGATATACAGAATCAAGTACAAAAATTAAAGGTACTGATAATGTATCAAATGATCGATACGCCGTATTCAATTGAAGTGAATACGCCGTATTAATCTATTGAACGAATACGCTGTATTGGACAGAAGGTTGGATACGCCGTATACAATGGAAGTGGATACGCCGTATCGATTTATCGACCAGAATAGTGTGTTTACGAAAACAATTTAAATATGCACAAACAACTAAACTAATTAATATACAAGCAAATAATACAGAATATACAAAATATACACTATTTTAAATTACACTAATCCTAGGGGTTAGATCTAATCTAATGTTAAAAACCAAAATATCAAATAAAAATCAAGATTAATTTTCACTCCCCAGCAACGGCGCAAAAAACTTAATGTGCTGTAGTTAGTGAATTGATTTGGTGATTTCAAGTTTTAAATTTATATTTTGCCGACTTTACCAAAAACAACACTTTAACGGGCAGTGTACCCGATCGATAGTAGTTTCGCGATAAGTAGGGTGTCGATCACTAAGAGCGAGAAAACTTTCAATTTATTGATATCTTGGTTATCTAAATTATGTTAGTTCTATTCTATGTTAAACATATGCTAACCTAAGTTAATCCTAAATCTAATGGATAAAGGGGGGTTTTCAGCCTGAGAGACTAGCACGGGTTTGGTGGCGACTAAAATAGATTCAAAACACAAAAACACACTCAAGCAAATTAATAGAAGATAAATGAGCGGTTGAGCCAAATATAAAGAAACTGTATTAGCCATTATTAATCCGATTAGAACGTTGTTTTGTTTATTAAGTGCAATGATTTCTTATCTCGAGGTGGCATCTCATTCTTAGACTTAGGCGTTACTTCTTCCTAAGACCTAGACACGATAATTCTGTCACAATTAAACGCAACCACATAAAGCATCCTTATTTGCTGATTATAATTTATCTTAGGGATTAAAGCAATGGTGACCTTGTTAAACCCTAAATCATAGAGACTTTACCCACTTATTGTTTAATGGCTCTTTATATACTAGTAGTCCACTATCCAAGTCTTTACCAATTAATTAAGAACGTACTCGTTGATCCCAAGGGTCACCTACTAGTCTAACTAAGCTCACTAATCTAAAGGCAAAGATAGGTCAACATTTGTGATCTTATGATTCTAGATATATAAATTATAATATGAAGAGCTATCTCAGACTCTTAGCCTACGCTCAAACAACACCGAAGTTGTAACGCATTAAATATGCAGGACTAGACCCAGTTGAATGATAGATCGCATACTTAAACACGCAAACAAGTATATTGATAAACATAAACAACCAATCAATGATAAATCAAGAAATCGAGATAAACAAACCAAACATTCAGATCTTTATAATAACGGCTAATACCCGAAGGTATTAGCCTTCAAACGTCATAATCAATACAAAAGCAATTATGTAGCCAAGGTAAACTAACCGAGTTAATGAATGATACCAAAAACTAAACGATTACAAGAGTATATGGAATTACATGTTGTCTCCTATGGAATTGATAACGTTGCTCGACCTCTTCTGCTCTTTTTCTCCTCTGAAAATCGACTTTTGTGGTTTAGGTATCGAGAATATGATTTAGCACAATTAAAACTCGTTTTTTAGTTTTGTATTTATAGTCGTTTGGAATCGGTTCAATACGGCGCATCCAATGTCTTGGATATAGCGTATTGGGGGTTTCTTGGAGTAGGGACAACGATTGATATCTTCCAAAATCTTCACATTCTATATCATAAATACGGCGTATTAAGTTCTTTTGGATACGGCGTATTGGATCTTGTTCTTTCGTGGCCTTTAGTGAAGTGTAGGCACATATACGTCGTATCTTCCTTGATGGATACGACGTATCGAGTTGTTAGAATCAATAATCTTCATATTTCTTCGTTTAAGCTCCATAATGCGTGCCATTTTGCTATTTTTCACCAAGTACTCCATAATTACTACAATTCTCAAATATAAAGGATTAAGTAACAATTCTTTGCAATTATTATACAAAATGGGTTAATTACATAGGATAAATGATGCTATAAGATAGACGTTATTTAATGTCATCATATACCCACCATCAAGGAATGCGAATATTATACAAAGGTGGACAACCAAACAAGTGTGTTAGTCCTTGTCTTTCAGGGTGAGAGCAACAAATGCAAAAACAACAAACTCCTTGACAAATTTGTTCTTGATGGTTTTCCACCAGCACCTGCAGGTCAACAAAAGATGAAGGTTTGTTTTAAGATTGATGCAAATGGTATTCTCAATGTCTCTGCTGAGGTCAAATCTACCGGTAATAAAGCAAGTATAACAATTGCTGGGTGAAAACTTACCCCAGGATCACATTGACTAGTAATTTTTAACCATGAAATAGGAAACGATAATTATTATCTCTACTTACAAGATACATACTAATTGTATCATTTAGTTTTTTTTGTTGCCATAATTGATGAGGCTTGAGTTGGTTGTGAATTAAAATACTTGTTTCTGTTTCGTTTTTGTGCCATAGCTCGTTTAAGGTGTTTTTATGTATTAAAATAGCATAGCCACTTTCTGTTATTCATGTATTGTTTACCGAACCATTTTAAATGATACACATAAACGATACATATTTCTAATGGAGAATTTGGTTTCTTTTGCTGAATGTAACCCTCTACTTGTAGGCCATTCTGGGTAAGCTCAGCTTTTTGTGCTAGCGCGGAACCTTGAAGTAAATCTTCATCCTTAATTCTCACAATAGCTGCAACATGTTTTTTTTATTGTTTAATCACAGCCGCCAAATGAGAGAACCCAACTATGGACCTGAGATCAGAATAACTTGTGATGGGAAAAAAATCATACAATACACAACAAGGTACAAAATCATCAGAATAGCTAGACAGAACCAGAGGGATGTCTTGCAGTGTCACGGGAACCTAAAGGAATTATGTTTCATAGTATTAATTTTCGTAAAAAACTCTTATTTTTCCTAATTGCACCCGGTCCATAAATATGTGAAGATACGATTCTTGGTTAAGAAACTTAGTCCGTTTATAGTTCTTGTGGAGATACTCCATTAATAGGTGAAAAGTAAACTCTGGTTTTAATCAAAGCCTTTATATTAAAACACTGTTTGAAAACTTTTGTGCACCCGGTCCTTTTAAGACCTGGTTCCGCCTGAACATAACACTGTTAGCCCATATTATATTGTATTATGGATATATTTGTATTAGGCTCAAGCCCAAGCCTAGATTATTCCATTATGATGTATTTAAGGACCAAATATTGATTAATGAGAGATTACAGAGATTATTCCATCCTACATGGTATCAAGTCAAAACACTCGATCCTAAAACCCTAACAAAATCTGTCGATCCTTTTTTTCCCTCAAACAGTCGCTATTTTTTTTCCAGGTGCTAAGGTCACCGATTTATTATTTGTGCAAGGTCACACGTTTTTGTTACATCGTGCAAGGTCGCAATTGTACTTCGTGCAAGGTCACGAGATTTGGTTGTTTGTGCTCAAGGTCACAAACTTGTTTTTAGATTGTTTCTCTTCTTTTGGTTCGTCCCAGTATCAATACCAACAATCCTAAACACTAAACTTGCCACTGTACACTTGGTTACACTCGACACATCACATACTCTGATACTACAAACCCTATTCTACACCAAACTATCGTTATTTTCCATGGTACAACCAATTCAAGTAGGAACCCATACTACCTCACAGCCCATTATTTTTCATACCAGCCCAACACCTTTTAATGGGCCGCTTCAATCCATTTCAGGTCCACCAGGCTTTCCATGTATAGCCGGCCCACCAGGCTTTGCAAGTGTAGCTAATTATCCAAATGGCTAACCTAATTCTTTTGTGGGTCAGGCCATACTCAACATGTACAGCATGGTTCTAATGCTATTTCGGGGCTTGACACGATTTCATCGTATGTTTTTAGTGCTATGACTCCACATGATTCCATTAATGGTGCTTGGAACATGGATACAGGTGCGAGTTCTCATCTCAATAATTCAGTTAATAGTCTTAGTGAAGCTTTTAATACGTGTATGTATCCGCTTATCTCGGTTGGTGACAATCATTCTATACCCGTCACTAATATGGGCCATAGTATTTTGCCAACTCCTGTAAAATCTCTACATCTAAATAATGTTCTTATTACTCCCCATATCGTAAAAAATTTGACATATGTTCGTCATGTTTGTTCGTGACAATAATTATACTATTGAATTTGATGCGTTTGGTTTTCCTGTTAAGGATTTCATGACGCGTCGGGTGCTTCTCCAATGCGATAGCACGGGGGATCTTTACCCAGTCACGGATCCATCTCTGATTCCTCATGTTTTCCTTGTTAGTTAGCATACATGGCACCAGCGTCTTGGACATCCAAGACATGAAGTGCTACTTCATCTTGTTTCCAATAATTTTATTTCGTGTAATAAGGAGAAACCTCCCATGCTTTGTCATGCTTGTCAGCATGGCAAACACATGAGGCTTCTGTTTGTTAGTTCTAATACTCTCATTACTTCTTGTTTTGATATTATTCACTCGGATGTGTGGACTTCACCCATACTGAGTTTTTCAGGGTTTAAATACTATATTTTGTTTTTGGATCACTATTCGCAGTTTGTTTTGGTTTATCCTTTGCTTAATAAATCTGATGTTTTTTCTAAGTTTATATTGTTTTGAACCTATGTTCGTACTCAGTTCAAGTGTGAAATTCGTTCATTTCAATGTGATCATGGTGGTGAATTTGACAACCGTAACCTTCATAAACTTTTTGTTGACAATGGCATTCAGTTTCGTTTTTCGTGTCCAAAAACATCCCAACAAAATGGTAAGTCTGAACGCATGGTTCGTACTATCAATAACCTCATTCGAACCTTACTTTTTCAAGCCAATCTTCCACCTACTTTTTGGGTAGAAGCCCTCAATATGGCCACTCACCTATTAAACTTTTTACCCTTTACTGCCATTAACAATGAAATACCTTATACCCGCTTGTTTGGAACAAACCCTGACTATAGCCTTTTACGCACCTTCGGGTGTTTATGTTACCCTCACCTTCACACCAACCACAAGCTTGAACTACACGCCACACCTTCAATCTATCTGGGACAAGCTTCCAATCATCGTGGGTATCGTTGTCTTGATTTAAAAACAAATAAGATCATCATTTCTCGTCATGTTACCTTTGATGAGACCGTTTTTCCTTATGGCTCGACTCAACCCGCTTTACCACCTACCTATAACAATTCCTACCAATTTTGTTGTGCAACTCCCACCTGAACTCATCACTCCAATTCATAACACCCCGATCCAACACCACCATGATGTGGTCCAATTACCTACCACACCCTAACAACTATCACCAGCCCAAGTTCAAACCACCGAAAATCAAGCCCTCTCACCGTCCCCATCCTCGTTCATGGTCTAACAACAAACGCCTACCCCAACTCAATCAGCCGTAACCCAAAATGAACCTATGGCTCCATTACCTATTATAATTCCCGATCCACCTAAAAACCCAAACCCGGTATCGGTTCACACCATGGTTACTCGTTTTCGTGTCGGGACTAATCGTCCCACTGAGCGTCTCAATTTACATGTGTCTTCGGTTTTACCTTTACCAAAATCTTATCGTGATGCGTTTAGTGATCCAAACTGGCAAATGCTATGTGTGATGAATGTCATGCGCTTATTAGAAACAAAACTTGGACTTTAGTACCTAGACCACCAGATACCAATATTATGCATTATATGTGGCTTTTTCGTCACAAGTATCTGGCAAATGGCACGCTTAGTTGCTACAAGGCTCGTCTTGTGGTGAACGGTGGTACACGGTTAGAAGGGGTTGATGTGGATGAGACTTTTAGTTCCGTTGTTAAACTGGGTACTATTCGGACTGTCCTTAGTTTAGCTGCTTCTCGACATTGGCCGATTCATCAACTTGATGTCAAGAATGCTTTTTTACATGGTGATCTTTCTGAGACAGTTTATATGCATCAGCCTCCTAGATTTCGGGATTCTATTCATCCTGATTATGTGTGTTTGTTACAGAGGTCTCTCTATGGACTTAAACAGGCCCCCCGAGCTTGGTTTCAGCGGTTTGCATCTTATATTACTCGGGTTGGTTTTTCTCATAGTCGCTGTGACTCCTCTTTATTTATCTATAGACAAGGGACCGATACTACTTTCTTGTTATTGTATGTTGATGATATTGTTTTCACAGCTTCTTCTGAGAGTTTGTTGTAGTAGATTATTAGATCATTACATCAGGAGTTTGCTATCACAGATTTGGGTCCGCTTAATTATTTTCAGGGTATATCGGTTACACGTGATTCTTCAAGATTGTTTTTATCTCAGAAGTAATATGCTATTGAACTTCTTGCCAAGGCACATAAGGATAAATGTAATCCCAGTCAGAACCCTATTGATACTGAGTCTAAACTGGGAAGTGATGGTGATCCGGTTTCTGACCCGACTCTTTATCGGAGTCTTGCAGGTTCTCTACAGTATCTCACTTTTACTCGACCAGATATTTCTTATCAAGTTCATCAGGTGTGTCTTTATATGCATGATCCTTGGGAGCCTTAATTTTGGGCTCTTAAGAGGATTCTACGGTATGTTTGTGGTACTTTGAATTATGGGTTGCAGTTGTTTTCTTCCTCTACTACAGATTTGGTTGCATATTCGGATGCGAATTGTGCTGGTTTCCCTACTACATGTCGATCGACTTTAGGTTACTGTGTTTTTCTAGGCAACAACTTGCTCTCGTGGTCCTCTAAGCGTTAGCTGAAGCTTTCTTGATCTAGTGCATAGGCGGAGTATCGTGGTGTTGCCAATGCTGTTGCTGAGACTTGCTGGTTACGCAATTTACTACGTGAGTTGCACACTCCTTTATCTTTCGCTACGCTTGTTTACTGTGATAATGTTAGTTCAGTTTATTTGTCCTGCAATCCGGTTCAACACAACATGAAACACATTGAGATTGATATTCATTTTGTTTGTGATTTGGTTATTGCTGGTCAAGTCCGGGTTCTTCATGTGCCTTCTCGTTATCAGTTTATGGATATTTTCACCAAGGGATTACCGTTCACTTTATTTAAAGAATCTTGCTCTAATTTGAGCGTCTGGCGTCCTCCCGCTCTAACTATAGGGGAATGTTAGCCCATATTATATTGTATTATGGATATATTTATATCGGGCTCAAGCCCAAGTCTGGATTATTCCATTATGATGTATTTAAGGACCGAATATTGATTAATGAGAGATTACAGAGATTATTCCATCCTACAAACACATAGGACAGACCAAGTTGAACACTCAGATTTTACTTGCAAGAGTAAAAGGAGTTTATATTGATCTAAAAATCAGTATCACACATGTACACATCACCACTTCAGTGCTGAAAGATATTAGATTTAACTCATGTGATGACAACATAACACTTGTCCGTGAGCTAAATCCTTATGAAAACCGATAACCTAAAATCGTCTCAATCATCTACTTTTGACATAATTTAAGGTTCTGAAATATGGTCCTAATCAGCTACTCTATCTAAATTTATTGCTACTAAATCTAAAATTATTTCTGATTCAGCGAAAGATGCTTGTGAAACAGGACAGTTAACATAGTATGGTATACAAAGGAAAAGTCTAGTTAAATTTATACATGTGGTGAACATTGAACTATACTCTTAACTTCCGCTTGTCTTATCATTGCTTCCTATAGATGAGGAGGATATACCTTGCTCGATACACTAGATAAAAACCACAAAGTTAGAGCATTTCAAATAAACCTATAACAACCAAATTCACCACCACCTCAGCTAACACAATTAACATCACCACCCAAATATATACGTACCACTTATACATAAATATAGCACACAATACACTCTCATATACACATTGTTCTTTAGACGAAAAAATTGTCTCAAATAGCCATGAACAACGCGCCGAACAAGGTGACATTAATAGGCATGACACATCTTGGGAGGTGCCACCGAGGCATAGCACGCATCTTGACGCCTTTATTACCTCTGGTTTAAGAGCATCTCCAATGTTGGCACTAAATTGCTTTTCGTATTAATTTAGTTACAAAATGTACATAAAACTCAATGCTATGGCTATACGTAACACTAATTTAGTGCTATGAATAGTAAAGGGTTTTGGTCGTAGAATAGCAACAAACTTTTCTAAATATACAGCTTTGGTGCGTGAACTCTGAAAAAGTTGTGTAAATGTAACGAACTTTCATGTCCAATCTGCACATTTAGATGACGTGTTTGTAAATGTGGTAATGTCCATATGTCATTAAACAATAATACAATACAATATATAAGATTGCAAGGATAGTTCTAGAAACGGGCGTGAGCCCAATACATTTACATAATCAATAATATGGCTAACTTCTAGTGTTGTAAAAATAACAGACAGATTGGTAGGTGGGTTTATAAATCGATGGTATGGCTGATACCATGTAAATGTGATAATGTCTGTATGTCATTAAACAATAATACGGTACAATATATTGGATTACAAGGATAGTTCTAGAAACGGGCTTGAGCCCAATACATTTACATAATCAATAATATGGGCTAACCGTGTTACGCTATAAATGGTGCTACGTGTCAGACTTTCAGGTATGACATGTCATCAAAATGTGCAAATTGAAACACTTATGAAAGTTCGTTACATTACACAACTTTTTTATAGATTCTCGTAACCAAATCAGTACAATGTGTAAATGTTTTATTATATTCTACTACCAAAATAATAGTAAAGCACTAAATATGATGTTACATTATATTCTCACTAATATCACTTATATTATTTAAACATTACATATTTGTTTGAACTTTCAGACTCAACTAAAAATATAAATTTAATTTATACAAGCTGTACTTCATAAGTCTGACCAATACATTTACAATGAACCAATTATTTGCAATACATGCTTTTTAAATGAGCCTAATGTTTTCGATACATGTAGTTAGGGGTGTTAAAAAACCCGACTTGATCCGGATAAAATTTGTACCTGAATCGAATTAAGCTTATTCAGATCGGGTTATTCATGTCAAAGATTGCATTCGGGTTAACCCGAATTTTATATAGGGTCGGGTATCGAGTTAAAAATGTTTAGCTAACTCGGGTTTGGTTTGACCCATTTGACCAAAGTAATGTTGTTTTTTAATATTTTTATACATTATCTATCTAAATTTATACAGATTGACAAAAATTTGACAATTTTATTCATGTAAAGGTTGACCCAAGCCAGAAGTGACTCGAACCCGACTAATCTGAGTTCAAATAAGGTCGGGTTCGCGTATATAACTTTTAGCCTTGACTTGACTCAAATAAACCAAACCCGATCAACCCACTCAATTAACACCCCAACATGTAGTAATCAATAGTTGGTGTCATTTTTCTTTTTATATTTCTCTAGCAAGCAACTTTCTTAAGAGACTAAACTAGCATATGTTTACTAAAGTAGAGTTAAGATCACATAAGAAGTAAATTTGAAATGAAAAAGATGATAACTAAATACAACCACATATTTCAGATAAATATACAAAATTAAAATCAGATGCATCACTTCTTAAACTTCTTCTTATTTTAAATGTGTTGCTATAAATACTTATCACATTTTCACTTTAACTTTTTTTCTCACTTGATATCATTCTTTGTCCATAGTAAAAATCTGATATATGCGTTTATTCATAATACAATTAATTATCGTTCCATGGAAATTATTTGGAACTTTGGACGTCTGGCTAGTTTCTTTGTATTTCAAGTTGAGGAAGAACATTTTCAGATGGTACTAATGGTTGATGCAGCAACCACAAGTACAAGTTGTAACATCCCACATTTTCAGGACATTTTAGTCAATAAATATTCAACTATTTATTTTAAACTTTTACGCGTTTACTTTTAATTTCAACCGTTTAGTTAAATCGTGTAAACTAAAAATCAACATTCAACGTAAACCGACATCAAACAAGTTAAAATTTGCATCAAACAAGTGTTATATAATTATTACGAAGATAATTTATAACTTTTCATATTTTATTTTTGTACTTTACGTAAAACGGTTACGTTTCGCGTTATGAGCTTTCATGCACGCATGTAAACCATACCACCTTTACCATTACCCTTAAATACTTAATACTATCAAAATTTAATATTATTTTTAGATATTTTCTTAGATATTTTTCTAAATATCTTGTAGATATTTATGTTATAAAAGGAAACCAACTAGCTCATACTCCTCATTTCTCACTTACACAAAAATCAAAAGATCTCTCTTTCTCTTTACAATATCCCACGACACAACATAATAAACGCTATAGTAAATATTCACTAGTTTCTATTTTCTAATAATACAAGCATACAAGTGTATTCTTGGGTGTATTCTAAGGTGTTCTAAGTTGATTTCTAAGATAGGGCTTCTATTTTAAGCAAGGATTTTCAAGATCCAAGTTAGGATTTCATAAATCAAGATTTGGGTTTTTGATAAGATTTTGGGTTTAAAATCAAAGTCTAGGATTTCTTTTGTGTTCATAAGCTTTGTTAGCATACCCTTTTACTCTTTTGATTTTCATACATTTTGATTACGTTTATTTATATTTCTATACTTACATATTGTATTTATACACATGAACATCATGATTATTACGTTATATCACTAGCTAGTAGACTTTTATAAACATTTGCAAATAAATCAAGAACACTACTTACTTATGATTTTATTAATGTGGTTTGGTTTATAATTCATAAACTAGCTTATTTGATGTTATGATTATTTCATGATATTATGAAGTGTTGGATGGGATTAGGTTAGTGGATGATTGTAGATTTTGGAAGTGGTTGAAGTATATAGACTAGTGGATTTGTGGTATGAAATTGGAGTAGAAATACTTGGCAAAAATGTATAAAATGCCCATTTGGGACATCAGCTATATGACGGTAGGTTACGGGCATTTTATCAAGTCAAAACCTTAAAAATATGTTAGTATATCTTCACATGACTTCGTGCATATAAAAAACGCTAAAAACGGACTTAAAACAAATAAGTTATGGCCAAAACAAGATTTGAAACAATGCCGGCAAAACAGTTTTCGGCAAAGTGCTGGCATATTTATAAATGGTGTTTTTGAGGACTTTCGGGTCTGAGTTGGCTTAAATATAAAACTACAAACTTGTTTAGAATGATATTTTACTATATGCTCATGATTTTCTAAGCCTAAAAGTGTGTAAAAATGAGAAAAATCACCATGGAAACTAGGTAACTTCTTATATAAAATTTGACACTGTTTTCCTGACATGAATAGTAACATTTTATTTTCGGACATTTTCGATCCGTTCGAACTGTAAAAACTTTAGGTAATATTTTAGCATCACTTATATAATATTTATACGCGGTTTAAAACCTTATAAATATTATTTTATAAATTTACTAAACTATATATATTGTCGTTGCAAAAATAATAAAAGTGGTAAACTTAACATAAACACTATTTCGATTTATACAAGTTAAACAAAACTATTAGGTGGTGATATAACGATATAAAATACATTGTTGTATTTATTTCAAGTGCATTATTCTTATACGACCTATAAATAATTAGGTTGCATTCCGAATCATTCGTGACGTTTCACTTCATTGATTTTGCTATAATTAATACATTTCACTTGAGGTGAGTTTCATGGCCCATATTTTCTTTGTTTTGAACTCTTTTGGGGGAGAATACATGCTCGTTTACATACTTGTTTTCATAACTTACTTACAAAATCATTACATGATTGATTTCAAACTCGTTTACAACTTGTTTACTTACTCATTTACATGCTCATTTACAAACTTGTCACTACTCGGGTGTTCCAGGTAGGGTACCCTGTATGAGTACATGTCCATTAAGTCACTGCTCGAGTGTTCCAGGTAGGGCATTTGGTATGAGCACATGTCCATTAATTCACTGCTCGGGTGTTCCAGGTAGGGCATCTGGTATGAGCACATGTCCATTAAGTCACTGCTCGGATGTTCCAGGTAGGACATCTGGTATGAGCACATGTCTATAATTTTGTTAGCGCATCGGTTTCATGAGCTTGGTGCAATCGTAAATTATTGTTGTGATATTGTGCTCATTACAATAGTTAGACACTTTGAAATCTTGTGGTCCACACTACTTTTACTGAACGTCACTAGTTGTTAAACACTCTTTTGTGATACTGTGGTGAAGCAGTAGTCAGTAAACACTCTTTTATGATACTGTGGTTAAAGTAGTAAATAATATACTCTTTTAGTCCTACATTTACATTTACATAAATCTATGAACTCGTCAACTTTATGTTGACACTTTTAAGCATGTATTTCTCAGGTGAATTAGATGCTTGGCTTATCTTGTGTGCATTGGAGTCCAAACTTTACAAGATTGAATTCATGGATTTCTTCTTACATTCAAACAATCAAATCTCATTGTATTATTTCAGTTTTACATTTTGATGCAAACTTTGGGACAAATGATATAACAAGTTCAATTTTAATTAAATCAACGAGATTACTTTTCAAACGACTCATTAAGAGGTCGTTGTCTCATATCTTGTGCAATTTACTCATGAAGTAACGCTCTCGGACATATTTCCGCTGCGACCCAATTTAGGGGTGTTACACAAGCAGTTCAACAATTGGTACAGGTTGATGATGCAACAAATGTGAAATATATGTATGTGTTTGTAACTGATATGGTCAACAAGAACAAGGGGTGAGTGGGGTGATTTGGAGGTCAGCCTAAGAGTTGAAACCATCAACCCACACATCCTTAAATCTTGGCACATTTTTATGATTATGGCATATCACCATGATCTCAATCTGCCCTATAAAATACAGAACCTAAACCTCTATCAGATGAGATAAGAACACATACAAAATACACAAATATCATTCAAGAGATGATACAATGTCTGCTTCTTTTAAGCCTTGAAAACTCGAGGTTTCTAGTCCGCTATTGTCATTGTGTTAAGTTCGTTTGCTGACGAAAACAACACGAGTCTGCATTAATCCTGGGGGTTTTACGTGTTGAGGCTCACAGAGTATAGAGCACGTATGATCCTTTAAGGACAGGGAACGTCTTCCCGTGCAAGGCTCTTTAATGGTTTCATTTTCTACCAAGTCAAAACATGGAGATGCTGCAAAGTAATGATGTGGGCTGTTGGGGTACTTCATGAAGTGATATGATGTTCATATTTGATGATATTACTTAATATCCAAGTTCATATTTTTGGAACGAGTAATTGGGTATCTCTCTATTCGTTTGTATTAATATTATCATTGGTTGTTCAATAACCACTACTTATGTCGAGTTTATTTTCTAGCATGTTCTCAGTTCACAAGTTGGTGTGAAGTAACTATGAATAGCAATGCCTATAGTATTCAATATTCTTAAAGGATCATAACTGTACTAAAAAGGTTATATAAATATATGATACTTATATACACACCTTATATTGATAATACGCTTTGGTGATAATTATTAAATAAGATTTTCAAGATATTTAATATAAGAATTTTAGGTATTGCTTTGGTGATGAAATAACTGTTGTGATAAGTAGTGTGAATATGTTTATTTTGTTACTTCACTGTTGAGGAGTCATTTGTTGTGCAAGAGTCATTTGTTGTATAAGAGTGTATAGTCATACACGCGTAAATTTCGCATAGATATTGTGAAGACTATGAACTTTGTGCAGAGAGATTATAGAGTCACAAATCATGGGTTTTAATGATGTGTCAGCCACAAGCCAGATGGCTAAGATGATGTAGTACTTGATTGCTCGGGGAATCTCAACTGCGATAGGTTTGATTCTTGGGCCAAAGGGTACATCCACGATGGGATGTATTGACTAAAGCTCATGGAGGAGTTTCACAATGTGAGGGGTTATCAAAGTTAAATAGTGAGAGCTCAAAAGCCGATAATACTATTTAAAACTTTTATTTTCAAAATACCATAATTTGAAGTAATGTGACAGTTTATTTATTTCGTACTCTGCTAATACAAAATTTTGAGGTTAAGAAAATGCTAAATAAGCAAACAAAATTGAATTTTAAAACATGTATTTTGAAAATTATGTTTAAAGTACTTTAATAAATTTGGTATTGCCAAAGTAAAAGCACGTTTATTTTGATATAAGATGTTAAAAACGTTTGAAGTTTGTATAGGGGTGCAGGTAACTAAAGAAATCTGTACATGAGTCCGTCTTGATGATTCATGTTACCTCATTAAATTAAAGAGACAAGTTGGGTCGTTGTCATGAATTATATTCGAGTATTGGTTCAACGATACTATATAAGATGGTGGGGGTATTTTATTGAAGCTACAGACTATGGCTAAGTTCGGCTTGTGAGCATGACGTGCATAAAGAGTGTTTCATGACGTGCATGAAACAAATACAATTCAAATTGATTATTTGGTTATTTTAATTCAGAAGTTGGTGGATTGGATTTTATTCACATGAGGAGTGTTTTCATGACGTGCATGAAACCAATATGAGTTTTCATTTTATGTAGGAAGCTTACCATATTGCCTTGTTGCGGGAGTCAAAGAGGTTATTCGAGATGAGAATTAATTTCTCAAAATTCCAAGGTGATGAAATATGTATAAACAAGCATTTGAGAATGGCCATTAGTGACATGTTTGTCAAGTAATCTAGAAATTTGATGTTGACACTGCTAAGTCTCTGACGAGAGACTTGGTGAGTGTTTTGTGACCGACAAGTGGTGCGTAGACTTGTCAATATTTCTATTAAGCCTCTGACGAGAGACTAATAAAGGGTTGCTAGAGGCATGGGTTTGAAACCATTGTGAATCGGTTAGTGATGGAAATCCAACTCGATTGTAGTGCTCCTACATTGAGAGTTTAATAGGTAATAACGAAGTCATTAATTGGTAGAAGGTGCTATCGATGAGTTGACCCATGTATAGTTAGATAGCACGGCGTTGCTGAGAAAGGATGAGGTTCTTCTCTTAACAAAGCTTTTGAGGCGTCTTAGCAACGAAGACGTTAGAATAGCTTTGCCTATATAACCTAGAGGTGCCGCCTTGAATAAAGAGTTGTGGTTTATCACTTAGAGGGTTATGAAACAGGATTTAAGCGCATGGCCATATTCGCGCTCAGTTTGAGAATGAGAGAGATGGTTACAATGGGAAGTGTGTAGAAGTGTGTTGGGTGAGATCATTAAGGTTCGGTGGTTTAATTCCTTAGGACACCATTGAATCGATTTTACTTTACACGCTTCGAGTAAACGGAGGTTTAATCGTAATGACACTTTCGTGACACAACCTATTAGAGTATTAGAAAACTATCCAACCTGGTAAGGGATTATTGGAACTTTATGAGTTTGGATAGTTTCTTTGTATTTCAAGTAGAGGAAAAACAATTTCAGATGGTACTAATGGTTGATGCAGCAACCACAAGTACAAGCAATGCAACAATTGGTACAGGTTGATGGTGTAACAAATATGAAATATATGTATGTGTTTGTAACTGATATGGTCAATGAGAACAAGGGGTGAGTGGGGTGATTTGGAGGTCAGCCTAAGAGTTGAAACCATCAACCCACACATCCTTAAATCTTGGCACATTTTTGTAATCATGGCATATCACCATGATCTCATTCTGCCTTATAAAATAGAGAACCTAAACCTCTATCAAATAAGATAGGAACACATACAAAATACACATATATCATTCAAGAGATGATACCATGTCTGCTTCTTTTAAGCCTTGCAAACTTGAGTTTTCTAGTCCGCCATTGTCATTGTGTTGAGTTCGTTCGCTGACGAAAACAACACGAGTCTGCATTAATCCTGGGGGTTTTACGTATTGAGGCTCAAAGTGTATAGAGCACGTATGATCCTTTAAGGACACAGAACGTCTTCCCGTGCAAGGCTCTTTAATGGTTTCGTTTTCTACCAAGTTAGAACAAGGAGCTGCTACAAAGTAATGATGTGGGGATGTTGGGGTACTTCATGAAGTGATATGATGTTTATATTTGATGATATTACTTAATATCCAAGTTCATATTTCTGGAACGAATAATCAGATATCTCTCTATTCGTTTGTATTAATATTATCATTGGTTGTTCGATAACCACTACTTATCTCGAGTTTATTTTCTAGCATGTTCTCAGTTCACAAGTTGGTGTGAAGGAACGCCTATAGTATTCAACAATTCACATGTGAGATGCAAATTCTTTCTCCAAAGGATGGGTAAGAATTAAAAGAATATAGCAACATTAAGGGCTAATATGTAATTAGAAGTTAGTTTTGGGCTTGATTATCATAGTGACCCAACAAGAAACTATAAATATATATAGCATCCCAAGTTCAAAACCCCTAAAAAATCGAGGCTGAAGTTCGGTTTGAGTTGAAGAAGATTTCAATCGTGAGTTTGAGGTACAAATACAATGTTAAAACTTATATTGATTGCATTGTATATGTTAAAACTTGATTGTCGTCCAATTATATTAACTACAAGTCTTTGACAATCCGTCAAAACATATAGACTTCAACTTTTAACTCGTCTACAAAAATAAACGACGACGCAATTATATATATATATATATATATATATATATATATATATATATATATATATAGAGAGAGTAGGGATCCAGTGAGAAGTAAATTAAAATAAGAAGTGGTGAGAAGTGACTAAAACCACAAATTTGAGATGCAACAACTTACATTATATGCATTTTTATTCATCTAGATGCATCACGTTGAGTTTCGAAAGTTAATTTGATGTGTAGATGGTGCAAATTGATTTTCATGATTTTGGCACATGCAGAGGAGCAAAAAACAAGAGAAATCATAAAATGCATCTAATATACGTATATGCATCTAATTAAAAGCTATAAAACATATTATGATGCGTTATAATGCATCTAAGATTATAGACATGTATCTAATTTAAGTCGGTGCATCTCGGATATACGGTTATAGTTAATTCTTATCCTTCTTATTTTAAAAAAACTTCTCATTTGATCCTAACTCTCTCTCTCTCTCTTTATATATATATATATGTATATATATATATACATATGTATATATATATATACATATGTATATATATATATACATATGTATATATATATACATATGTATATATATATATACATATGTATATATATATATACATATATATATATATATATATATATACATAATTAATATATAAAATATCAGATAGTATATAAATATAAATTTATATGTAAAATATTATATATATATCTGTAAATATAATCTATATACTAAATATGTATATATATATATATATATATATATATATATATATATATGTATATATATATATACATATGTATATATATATACATATGTATATATATATATACATATGTATATATATATATACATATGTATATATATATATATACATATATATATATATAAAGTGAGGAGAAGAGAGTTAGGGTTAGGGTTATACTATATATATATATATATATATATATATATATATATATATATATATATATATATATATATATATATATATATATATACATATATATATATACACATATACATATATATATATATACACATATACATATATATATATACACACATATACATATATATATATACACACATATACATATATATATATACACATATACATATATATATATACACATATACATATATATATATACACATATACATATATATATATACACATATACATATATATATATATATATATATATATATAGTAGGGATCTGGTGCCCTAAGGTACGGATACTTTGACAGCGTTGTTGGCTAAGCACCCTATACTGCCCCCTCCCGTTATGCCTGGTTCATTGCCCTCGGAGACTCCTCTTGTTGTGGGCGTTGATAACGTTCTTGGGTGTATTCAATCTTTCCCAAAAGGGACGTCTTGTGGGCGGGACGGATTGAGAGCCCAACACATTTTAGATGCTTTATGTGGTGAGGGGTCTACGATCGCTGTTGGGTTACTCAAGGCTATCTCTGTGGTGGTTAATTTATTGTTGGAGGGGAGGTGCCCTAAGGTTTTGGCGGAGTTTATGGCATCTGCGCCCCTCACCTGCTTCAAAAGAGTACATAGAATCAGACACAAAAATCCGTTGCTTCAAGACCGGACAATGAATCAGGTCTATTGCTGTGGGCGCGATTTGTAGGCGTTTGGCCTCTAAAGTAGGCTATGAGGGGTGTCAGAAGGAGATTCCAAAACCTTGGGACTTCAAGTTTGGGGTGGGAGGCCCCAGCGGGCAAGAGGCGTGCTTCCACGCGCTAATAGATTCTTAATAAAGTTTCACTCAGATGGGTCATTGCATAGCTAACTGTTATTTCTCTAATGCCACAACTTAGTTGGATCGACTACCCTCCCTACATGAGGTTTCGGACTCGATGCCTCTCTATTTTCCTTAAGGTGGATTTTTAATATGGTCAGTCGGCAGAGGTTATATGTGAGTGATGACCATATTTGGTCCACGATTGGAGTTCAGCAGGGGGACCCTTTAGGGCCTCTTCTTTTTGCTTTAGTTTTGCACCCACTTGTTCATCGGATCAGGGATTGCTGCCAACTGCTTTTCCATGCTTGGTATTTGGATGATGTGAGTACGATTAATCGGAGACCACTAAAAGAGAGTTTGGAAATCCATAGATATAATCAAGGCAGAGGGGCCCCGCCTGGGCCTTGAACTCAACATTAAGAAAACAGAAGTTTTTTGGCCATCATGCAATGGGGTGAAGGTGAAGGAGGGGTTGTTTTCCTTTTTCCACCGTGATAATGGGGAGACTGACGTTGGGTTTGAAAACTCTTTTGGAGGCGCGTAGACGGGGATGCGGGGTTTATTAGTAGTTTGGCAGTGAAAAGGCATCTCGTGCTAGTGAATCTAATGAGTCTTCTCCCAAGTCTACGGGACCCTCAATCCGAGCTCCTTTTGCTCCGCTCATGCATGGGCGTCGCAAAGCTGTTGTTTGGTCTCAGAACGTGCCAACCTATGTATATAGGGGAAGCCGTTTCTATTTTTGACAATGGCCTTAGGAGGGCGATAGAGGCTATTGTGGTTTTTGTGGGGCCCTTTTTTGGGAATTCCAATGGAGGGCTAGCATCACTTCCCACTTCGTTTGGTGGTTGGGTTTATGTTCGCTGAGGAGTTATCTTACTTATGCTGTTGTGCCTCGAGGCGCATCGGATTTGCACGGACCACATTCTTCCGGGTGTGGTATGATGGGGCTAGATTCTACTAGATATGCATTGTATCGTGTGCGCATGTCCACCCTGAATTCGATCTTAGGCGTTTCTCTAACAAGGACAGCCGCCCCCCTCCCCCCCAAAGCCCATAATGTTTTGGCGGTGCCCTAGTTTAGTGAAATGGTCAAGAGTGTTGGGAGTGAGCCTTTGATTTATCCCCCTCGCCAAAAAGCAGTAGTTGAATGGTCTCGAGCTCCCCGTGCTCAGAATTTCATTGACCCGTTATCCCCATTGAAGGTACTAGGCCAACAAATGTCCGGCTCTGGAGTACCGGCTACATCCTATAAGTAACAGGCTAAGATCCCTCTGTTTCCGGTTGATGAGCCTTGCCCAGTTTGCCGCAAGGTTTGTTTGGATTCTTTGTGAGCATGCGGTCCTTGCAAGGAGTTACCTGGTTTCAAATATAGGCATGATTTTTGGTTAGGGTTGTCAGTATGATGTTCCTTAAACGAGCTGGAATTTCTCTAAAAAGAGGCCCTCGAGGCCCGTGAACTTGTCTGACATCCACTCGAATGGAGTACTACCTAGCCAGCTGGATATCAATGTGTTTGGGTGGGGCCGGGGGAAACAGTGCTTTGGTGAGATCTTTACCAGGAGGGGTCCCCCTCTGTTGGGCTCAGGGACAATGGATTTGTTGCAGGACAAGCTGCGTTGAAAGCGGAATCGAGCAAAGTTGCTAAACACGAGAAAGCTTGTTTAGAGAATCAACACGTGTTTATCCCTTTTGCTTTTGATACATTTGGTTTCCTAGCACCGGAAGCAGAGGAGTTTTTGAATAGGGTTCAACGGGTTGTGCAAAGTAATTTTTCGACCCCTAAGACACAAAACTTTATTTTTAGTAGGATTGATTTTGCCATCCAAAAAGGGGTTGCGGCGCAGCTTGTTGCTCGTTTGCCCGCCATCTTATTGTAAACGTTGTTTTGATATAAATCAATGACATATTGCTTAATTTATTGTAACTTTCACCTAAAAAAAAAAATTATAATGAGAAGAATAAGAAGGATTCTTAGTCACACATTTCAAATAAGAGGGAGAATTTTATGGGGAGATGCATCCATTTTTGTAAGTGCATCTGAAATGTGTAGTTGCGGTTTCTTCTCATCATTCTCATTTTAATTTTTTTTCTTATTTGATCCTAACTCTATATATATATATATATATATATCTTGTGACTATTTGTTAGGATATATACTTTTGCTATTATAGAATAAGTATGTTAATGCAAGAACTTAATACATGGACTACATATGAACCCAAGTAGGGCCGTAAACAAACGCCGATGAAGCCTTAGCTTTTTCATAACGAATTTTTTTCTTATGTTCATTCATTAAGAAAATAAGGTTGTTCATGCATGTTGTTCATTGACACACTAAACGAACATATATTACATAATCGAAAACATGGGCTAGCTATGCTTTGGCCACCGTGCACTGCCACACATAAATTCAGGGAGCGGCTCTGTACTAACTTGTGATTTTCTCCGTAAAAAAATAGTTTCTATGTTTTAGTAACTAAAATCAGAAAGTGAATACCCACAAGAAAGTAGAGATAGTAAGAGATGCATACCCACATAAAAATTAAAGGAAATCCAGTAGAAAGACAAAAGAATAAATGAGTCATTGCAGTTTTTTGTTCTTTAATTCGAAGAAGGAGACGAGTTACTAAATACATAATTGCTAAACTTATGGAATAAATTTTGTTTTAGAGTTAGTACGTCCTTAGTGGTTTGGAGCTAAGTTCATTTTTGGTCCAAAATTCAAAAAAAAGTTCACTTTTGGTCCAAAACACGCAATATTTTATGTCCACTTTTAGCCAATCCCTTGAATTTTTGCACTAAAATTTTGGACAAAAAGTGAACCCAAAACTATGTCTTTTGACCAAAAGTGTAACGAAACTATGTCTTTTGGACCAAATTGAACCGAACCTAATTTGTTTTGGACCAAAACCAAACTTTTTTTTATTTTTGGACCAAAAATGAAAAAATGCACCAAACCACATGGACCAAAAATGTACTTAACTCTTTGTTTTATTATCTTTCTCTTTCATCAAGATAAGGTATAATGTATTTTTGTTGAATTACATTTCTTGTTTTTATAATGGTTTAATAATAGTAATCATTAATTAAGTCCCGTTTAAAGTTTTGAATGGTTTATTGTTTCAAGTCTAATTTTTGTTACGTAAAAAAATTATTTGTAACTATCACTTTAAGGATGTGAGGTTTCAAGTTTAATTTTTGCTAGGCGCAAACAATTATGAAATGGTTACATTAACCTTCTGAAAAAGGAAGGCTTTACCCAGTTTGAATATGTGTGACGGTGAGTTCAAAACCCTGTAGATTAGTCGGCCAAAAAAATCGAAAACCTTGGTTACCAAAAAAGAAAAAAATCGTTTGTGCCACACATGTTTAAAAATTCTGGCTCCGCCACTGATCGGAAAGCATGGCAATTCACAGGCTCCTTGGAGGTTATGTGGGGTTTGGGGTTTACATGTCATGCATGTCAAACAATGTGCTTTTGGCCAGGTATCCAAAATAACGTGTGATTTTTATGTGATATGTATGACTATGCACAAACCTAAGGCCGGCACAAGAGACCTTAATATGCATATGGTACAAACACATTTTTACACACTTTTAATATATGTGGTATTTAGGATTAATCTGAGTCAGTAGGATGCATCTTAAAGTTGACCCAATGCATTTAGATGTCGCTCACAATGGTGACATGATGTGGATTTTGTGATGTACGTAAGTCATTGTAGGGGAGCAAATATATGTATCAAGGGTGTTAAACATTTTACTTATGCAGCTGGTGCGGTGCCATCATGGTTGCTAATGATTGTTTGCACAATAAAATGGTCTCATGTTATTTTTGTTGAAAATTTTACGGAGTTAACATAGAGGCAATTCTCACTCTACACCAAGTATGTTATTTCACACACATTTTTTCTACATGTTTTGAAAAACTAGTAAGATGTGGACAATTGGTTCACCTTATACACGATTATAAGATTTGGTCAGTTTTTTCTACACATCGCATGCACCGCTAAGTGTCTACAAGTGAATGTTGTTCACACTTACGAAGTACAAAGATGTGTTTGTTACACCCAATTTCTACAAGCGATTGAAGTAGGGTGGAGAGTGTGACAAATTGATCTCTACACTTGTAAGAGTTTACAAGATTTATGTTTGTCTCTGCTTATAAGTTACAACTGCATACATTTTTCTACATTCATATTGGTTTTGCATTTTTATAGTTCTACGCACTTAAAAGTAATTTGACAGAACTTTACAAATCTCTTAAAAACGTGTAGAGAAAAATGTGCACAAATGGCATATTCGTCATACGTAGTATTATAGCGTTTTAAAAAAAATAAAAAATAACCAGCTTTGGTTCTTTACGTAGACGCTCTTAGTGAAACTTTCACTATGTTTTGGTTAGGATTCATATTAAGCACACGTCTTACTGCCATTGTAACTGGTGTTATCTTTTAAGAAGCTAGAGATCCATACAAAAGATTAAACATTGTTACTTCTAATGAATTTTCTCGTTTGTTACTGTGACTATTTTTCTGTACATTAGGAAATACATAACAACTCAAAATGCGGGTGTAAACATAGTAGTTTATTACTCATAATTAAAAAGCCTTTTGTTATCCATTATTTAATTCAGTCCTACATTTCATACGTTCATGCTTTTTTGTAGGTTTGTGTAAGATGTCTAAAGGAACTGCAATTGGTATTGATCTTGGAACGACATACTCGTGTGTTGCTGCCTGGTTTGATCAACATAACCGTGTAGATATCATTACCAATGAACAAGGAAACAAGATTACTCCATCATGTGTAGCTTTTAATGACATAGATGTGTTAGTAGGTGAAGGCGCCACAAACCAAATCAATAGGAACCCTACTAACACCATCTTTGGTAAACACAATTCATTACCAAACTAGTATTATCTTCTGAGTTAATGAGCTTCCTAAACTTTTTTGTTTTTGCTTATTGTCAGATATTAAGCGGTTAATGGGAAGCAGATTCAGTGATAGCACGGTGCAGAAGGATATACAGTCTTGGCCTTTTAAGGTAATAGAAGGGTCCATGGAGAAACCGATGATAGTGGTTGAACACAAAGGAAAGGTTGCAGAATATTCACCAGAAGAAATATCGAGCATGATTTTGAAGAATTTGAAAGATGCAGCTGAAGCTTTTCTTAACAAGAAAGTCACTGATGCAGTGATTACTGTTCCTGCCTATTTCAGCGACAAGCAAAGACAGGCAACGAAAGATGCTGCAACACTTGCTGGACTCAATGTCATGAGGTTGATTAACGAGCCAACAGCAGCAGCAATTGCATATGGTTTAGAAAAGTGTGCTGACACAAATGGTAGAAAAGATAAAACTGTATTCATCTTTGATTTGGGTGGAGGGACGTTTGATGTGTCTCTTCTCAATATCAGCAAGGATGGCACCATTACTGTTAAAGCAGTGGGCGGAGACACTCATTTGGGTGGGGAGGATTTTGATATGGTGATGGTTAATTATTGTGTACAAGAACTTAAAAATAGAAAGATGATGGATGTGAGTAAAAATGCAAAAGCAATGGGGAGGTTGAAAGTTGCTTGTGAGAAAGCAAAGAGGGATTTGTCATCAACAACTCGAACATCAATTGAAATAGAATCCTTCTATGAAGGAATTGATTTTTCAATGAAATTTTCCCGGGCAAAATTTGAGGAACTAAATAATGGCTTTTTCACCAAGTGCATTGAGCATGTTAAGAATTGTTTGAAAGACGGAAAAATGCACAAGAATAATGTTGATGATGTAGTTTTAGTTGGTGGGTCGACTCGAATTCCTAAGGTACAACAAATGCTGGTGGAATTCTTTGACGGAAAAACACTTTGTAAGAACATTAACGCAGATGAAGCTGTGGCTTACGGTGCAGCAGTATTGGCTGCAAATTTAAGTGGTACTTGCAATAAAAATGTGAAGGATTTGATACTAATAGATGTTACTCCTCTCACTTGGCATTGAGGTCTCTGTTGATGATATGAGTGTTGTGATAGCGCGGAACACGCGTATACCCACCATCAAGGAATGTGAATATGTCACACAGTATGACAACCAAACAAGTGCGTCAATCAATGCCTTTCAGGGTGAGAGCAACAAAATCAAAAACAACAAACTCCTTGACAGATTTGTTCTTGATGGCTTTCCACCAGCACCTGCAGGTAAAGAAAGGATGAAGGCTTGTTTTAAGATCGATGCAAATGGTATTCTCAATGTCTCTGCTGAGGTCATGTCTACCGGTAATAAAGCAAGTATAACAATTGCTGGGTGGAAACTTGCCCCAGGATCACATTGACAAGTATTTTTTAACCATTAAACAGGAAACGATAATTATTATCTCTACTTGCAAGATACATTATATATTAATTGCATCATGTAGTTTTTGTTTTTGTTGCCATAAGTGACGCTTGAGTTGGTTGTGAATTAAAATACTTTGTTTGTGTTTCGTTTTTGTGCCATAGCTTTTTTGAAGAGTTTTTCTGTATTAATGAAATTTAATTATAGCTAATATAAAGTTGTGAAATACTAAATGGTTAATTACTTGAAAATATTGGCATTTTTTGTTATTGTGTGTAATGTCCTTTTTTTTCTATTGTAACACAAACTTTTTGAAATCGTGCTATTCCATGCATCGGGGTGACGTGCTGAGCAAGTAACGTTAGTCCATAACTACGTCATGTGGAAACGTTAGTCCATTTAGCCAACGAATATATGCAACGTTAGTCGTTTATACTAACATCCGTTTATACTTAACTCAAAATTTTGTTTTCTTATAAAAAAAAAATTATAGTTATCTTTAAAATTTATATACGTTTTTATACACACATTTTTATACACGTTTTTATATACATTTTTATACATGTTTTTATGCACGTACATGTTAATATACATATTTTTATACACAC
>BQNB010084248.1:1454-28809 GCA_026074375.1 Tanacetum coccineum
CTATGATGTACGTTTAAAGAGTCATGCTAGGAAGTAGTTGTTATCTTTTTCTTTTGATAGTCATAAGAATGGCATGTCATTCTTATGTAGTGGTGTGGTAAGTAGCTATCTTGATGCTTGTAAGTGTCCTTGAATGGACTAAGATGAGGGACTCACCCTCATTTGTTGTACTTAAAAGTTTTTTTGGAGTAATACAATTACCGGAGAAACCATTTACCTAAAAAAAACCCTAAACCTTAAACCCTAAACCCTAAACCTAAACCATAAACCCTAAACATTCATAGTTAAAAAAAGGGTTTTTTTTGGCGGGAAAACTTGTGTAAATTTTAATTTTTATAGTAAACCCTAAACCTTAAACCGTAAATCCTAAACACTAAACCCTAAACCTAAACCCTAAACCCTAAAACCCTAAACCTTCATAGTTAAAAAAAGAGTTTTTTTTCTCTCTAGCTGGCGCCTCACTTTCCTAAATTCATTTTATTAAGAAATCCTTCATTTAATTTAATTCTCACCATGGAATTTGATTTTGGATAAAGGATTATTAATCTACTGTTCATTCAGTTCATTTCTATATAATATTCTCCCACTGTTCCGTTTTTATTAATTCCATTTTATTTAGTCTGTTTCACTGTTCGTTGTGTTTTTCCCTCCCACTCATTTTTTTCTCACCATTTCGTTTTATGAAGATTTGATTTCTTATGTGTTCTACCATGAGAGATCCGGATCCAAAAAACCCAAATTATGTACCTCCTCCTAGGGGGTTGGATGATGTTATTAAACCTAAATGTGCCACTAGAAGTAGTAATATTGATGTTAAATTAGCTCCTAAGTATACGTTTTCCATATCAAAACCAGCTTTGGGTAGTGGTAGGAAGAGTTATAAGAAGGGTGGATCTATGGGGAGAGATTTAAGTAAGAGTTTGGATGATATGGAGTACGATGGTGCTAGTAGTGATGGGTCTGATGATAAAAATGATGTTGAGGGGGTTATGAATGTTAATAGTGATGGGAATATGGTTTATGATGATGCTGGTGGGTTTGTAAATCAAGGTAGTGAAGATAATAGGGATTCTGAGGGTGTGAATATTGAAGGAAATTGTGGGTTTAATTCTACGGATAACTTAAATAGAGATTCTGAGTTGGAAGATGAGGTAAGTAGTATTTCTAAGAGTAATGTAGTTAAGAATGTTGAAAAAAGTGTGAAATTGTCTGCTAATGATGAAAATGTTATTGGTGACATGCCTGTACCGTTCAGTGAGAATGTTATTCTTAATCCTGGTGGTAATGTTGCTAATGATTCTAGTAATGATGTTAGGAGGAATAAGGTAAATGGGGTTGTTAGTAATGTAGCCTAGTCTAAATGAGGTTAATAGGAAGGATAAGGGAAATAGTGAAGTAGGAAATAAGGCCATTGATACTGATATGCTTGATAGTACTAGTGGAAAGAAGTCTTTATCCTTCATTAGTACTTTTTAAGGTATGAGTGCTAGTGGTAATAATAAGGTGTCTAGAATTCCTATAAGAGTGAATAAGGATGGTAATAAGGTTGTTGATATGGATCATGTGTTGGAAGATGGGAGTAAGAGATGGGATTTAACTCTGGTGGGGTATTTTGTGGGTTTGAAAATGAGCTATGCTGAGATTTTAGGGCATTTAAGGAGAATGTAGAGATCTCATAATTTGGCTAAGATTATAACTAATGAAAGTGGGTTGTATTTTTTAAAGTTTAGGTCTGTAGAGGGGATGAACTTTGTTCTAGAAAATAGGCCTTGGCTTATTGAGGGTAAACCGTTATTTATTCAAAAATGGGAAGCCGGGTTATGTATGGAGAAGCCTGAACCAACAAGGGTTCCGATATGGGTAAGAATTATGAATGTACCTCTTGAGGCATGGAATTATAATGGCATTAGCATGCTTGCTAGTAGTATTGGCAACCTGATCATCATGGATAGAAGCACAGCTTCCATGTGTGAGAAGGCTTATAGTAGGGCTAGTTTTGCAAGGGTTTTAATTGAAGTTGATGCTACTAAAGAGCTTCTTGATAGCATTGAAATTTGTTATAGTAAGTTGGGAAAATCTATGAAATTAAGTGTAAAACCTAAAAATCTCAACAAGTGTAAAATTACCAAAATACCCCTAATGTAAAAAAATTACATAAAAGCTTAAATAAAATTCATTTAAATGTTAGAAATTATAAAAATGTAACATATGACAATTATGAAATTTTGTAAGATTTAAAATACCTTATGTTATATAAGAAAATAATTAATATTTATATATGTATACTTTTGCCGAAATTAGTTAATATTTATTTAATTATAACTTTACAAATTAAATAAATTAAAATAGGATAATTATAAAATAAATATTGGCAAAGTATAATCTGATTTAAACTCATTTTGTAAGCCCCAAAACTCGGCATATTCCTATTATAACTCTTTTATTCATTTTCATTTGATAAATCCTAAAAACAAGATCCCGAAACCCTAATAAAACCAAAAGTGACGGCATAGAATTTTTCCAAGGGCTTGCACGATTTTTCTAAGGTGATTTGAAGGTCAAGGAGTGTGGGAAAAATAGTGGGAAGTTTGTGGAGTGATTGGTTCGATCGTGGTTATTATTTGGTTCGAATTAAGCAACCGGGTACTATTAAATCATAAAATCATCAAGAATCATCAAAGGTATTTTTATATCTCATTTATCATCATATTAATCCATAATATACCTGGGAAAAATGTTCATGCATTTTATTTTGATTTTATAAATTAAATCATATTCGAAACCCTAATTTTTAGGTAATTATGAAATCGGCTTAAAAACCATTTGTACATTTGATTTTATATTTTTATAAGGTTTTTCATATCACATATAACTCAGAAAAATTGTTGGAAAAATTTGGAAGTGATTCGAATAATTATTGGAGATTTACTTGTGTTTGCCGATTTCGAAAATAAGGAAAAAGGAAAGAATAAAATTAGGGTTAGGGTTTTGATAATTTTTCCAGGTGCATTTAATGCCAATGATTGGGAAATAATTATGTTTGTGATTGGGAAAAATTATATTAGGGTTTTGTGAATTAATTTGTTATCCGATTTGCTATGTAAAGGTATAAGGACTTGTTTTGTAATTTCTGAAACTATGGGGTCTGTTTTAGACATGTTATTATATTTAATATATTCTGTATAAAATAAGTTGGGGGGTATAAAATGTCATTTTGATATTATTTTGGATTTAAAATGGTTAATTTCATATATTAAGTAATTAGAAATTAATTAATTAAAATAGAGGGACTGAAATTGTAAATTCTGAAAAGTATAAGGTTTGGTTAGTATTTAATGTATAAAGTATGATTTTGTCATATTTGAATCTATAAGGGCTTGTTTTGTAATTATGGATAATTAAAGATAATGTTTAATTAATTAATAAACCAAAAGGACTAAATATGTAAATTATGTAAAATTAAGGGTTTGACTTGTAAATACAGAAAATGGAAGGTATAATCTGAATAAAATGTGAAACTTTGATATTTACCCTTTTAACCTTGAAAATTGTTGATTTTGCATATTAAACCCTAAAATATGGAAAGTTGTCATATTTAACCCTAAACTTGTAAGGTTGGTTGTCAATTAATCCCTAAGCTATTCAAAATACTTAATAGAATCTCAAATGATTAATATTACTAATTTTGGAAACTTACTAAAAATTAGAAAGTTACTAAATTTTGGAAAGTTACAAAAATCAAAAGTTAACTAAAATGGAAAGTTACTAATTTTGAAAGTTACTAAAGATGGAAAGTTACTAAAAATGGAAAGTTACTAAAAATGGAAAGTATAACTTAAATGAATGGTTTGTTAATTCGAATTTCTCATTTCTTTAGGTTTCATGTCAAGAGGGAGAGATTTTGATTTAATTCCTGTGGTGTTTTCTTTTGATTATTGCATTGCTTCGAATAATGAACAGATATTCTGACCTTATCGTTAATAAGGTATCTCTTGACATATTCCCTCTATCTTGATTTAACTTATGTGACTTCTACATTTGCTCTGAGCCTTTAATCTTTTGGCTTTCTATAATGAATCTGTTATTAAGTTCTTTTGAACCCATGCTGATGCTACCTTTGATAGTTAACCTTTGACATTGAACATTTGCAATGATCCCTTGAAATGAACTTTGATATGACTTTGCTTTGACCCTTAATTTGAAACCAAAGCCACTATTTGTTTCCTAGCCATGAAGGTAACATGGCCTGTCATTGATGCCACCTTTGGCCATGACTCATTGATGAAGTGAGTGACTTTCTCACGCCGTCCCCATTTGATATATATATGACGCATTACTGAATATTATTATTTTTTAAGGGCGTAAAGGATGCATCCTAGAGATTGATTTGGTGTATACGAAATGGATTATGACATTATGATATTTGGAAATTATTACTGAGGTTTGGGAGCAATCCATGTCTTATCACATTTGAGCTAGCTACGACATGTTACTATGATAAAAAATGGGAATTTATTTTTGTTTTGAGCTATGGTAATATGTCTTGATTCGACTTCTGTATACATCTTATCTTACACTATGATTGATTCTTCTGATTTGTCGTTACTTATATTTGTATTCTTCCTTTTAGATCTTTTGTTATTAGTGATATCCTTTGTGGTACCTTGTATTCGTAATCCTTTGATTTCCGTTAACTTTGGCTTCGATTATATATATCTGTTTTCACTGGGCTTTTGAAGCTCAGCCGCATTCCTTTCCTGCGGCAGGTTTATCTAAGCTAGAGCTGAGGGTTGCTTTCAGGATTATGAGTGCTGAGGTGCGACTTTACACCAAGAAGACTTAGTTTTGATATATGAATTGGTTTTTCTTTCAAGACTTATGGTAATTTCGTTTGGGATATGTCAAACTTTTGAGAACTTATGTACCTTAAGTCAAAGTTTTACTTATTTTCTTTTGGTTATTTATTTGAGACTTGTCCGCTGTTTATGCTTGTGTTAATTAAGTATGCCTTGATGTCACACCAATTTGTAATACTTCTACCCTTTTGGGTCGGGGCGTTACAAAAACCTAAAATAAAAATTTTAGATTATCGAGGGCGAACAAAAAGTATAACTTCCATAGATAAAATGAGTCTTATTTTCCAAATTCATTTTCACTCACACTTAAGTCGAGCAATATGCGTAATTTAGAAAATAACTTAAAAGTGGCGTAATGGGAAAAATAAATATAAGAGAAACAAGACTTTTCGGGGCTTATAAGTGCTCGGTTAAATTCTGAAAGATACGTCGCGAAACAGAACGCCAACATAAGCATATGAATTCAACCACATATAATATACCGATCCGAATATATCACATCCCCAAGTATAGTCTGTGAGGGTTTCTACGAACACAACCCATAAAGCACATTTAAATTTTCTTTTTAGGATATAGTAGACAAGAACGAAACACAAAGTATGTACAGCTCTTATGCATGTCATAACAAATGAAAATTCAAAGTTTCGTTTTATAAATAAATATAAATATATATATATAATATATATATATATATAGATATTATATATATAATTTTATTTTAATTATTTGTAGTTTATAATTAATACCTTATATTTATTATTATATTATTACTATTATTATATTATCTTGACTTAAAGATTTCCTTGACGAAACGCTCAAGTGAGAAGATCCACCGTTAAACGTTAAGGGAATTGATTCTTGGTATGTAACACTCCGGAATGGATATTCTTTTGATTTGACCACGTAATAGCCCTTTTTCGATGTCTTAATAGGTTTATCTTTTTTGATTTTATTGTTAATGATAATAGGAGGTGGTGGATCTTTTTGAATTTTCGGAGAGTCATCGGACTTTTCACTCCCGGTGAATACGGCATTCACTTGCTCGGTGTGAGCTGAGTATGAGGTTGGTCAGACCTATAAGTTTAGTGATTTCGACCACTCATTCATTTTTTCTTTCCATATCTTTTATATATAATTTGGCACTTCTATTTGTTTTGCTTCATCTTATAAATCATAATCGTTAACATTGTTCTACACAAACGAATTTACAACTCCATTGATCATCCAAGAAATTGGTGATTAATTTTCATGAGATCTGTTTTATATTGATTGTCTCTGTCAAATATTATCAGACAAGCTCTCATGCTAACGGATACAGCTTTTGAAATGTTCAAGATCTTATTTCACGTCATTGTTTAATTCCTTTAGCGATTTTTCATAATCAGTTTTCGATTCGGGTTGATCATAATGGGATTGGTGAGAATACGAAACATTAGAATTTTGGTTTTGATAACCTTTATATTGGATGTAATTTGCTTCATGACGTTCACACATTGGCCTGTCATTGTTCATGTGGTTTTTAGAAGTGTGGTTATCTTTAAGGTCATAATATTTGCTACGCATATCTTGTATTTCTTATTTTAAGCTTATAAATTAAGAATCCATTTTTATAGTTAGAGCCTATAATTTTTTCATTAATCGAGAATTATCATTATTACTTCCATCGGCGAAAGCAATAGATTCTTGATGATGTTCGTTTTTAGATTTAGTAGACCAATCAAGTTTGAAAAGGACTTTGTCCTCAAGAAATTGAAAAGCTTGATTCGGAGTTTTGTAGAGGAAGATTCATCCGGATGTTCCGTCCATGATTCCTTGAGTAGGTTCATCTAGACCATGATAGAATATTTGAATAATAGCTATTTTGGTCCAGCAAGCCGTAACCCATGTGCATGGTTTGAAGCATGTTCTTTGAGTTGTAAACAGCTTCGGTTCGACTTTCACAAACGATTTGAGAGAAACATTAGATTTAAAGTAAAAGAATGTCGAATAACGAAGGGGGAAAGAATCTTCTTATAAAAGCTATTCCTATGGGATCCACGAATGTTATTAGATTCTCAATAATTAAGTTTTGTTAAACCAGGTTTTTACATATCGCACAAAGAAAGGTGAACATCAAACAGCTTGAGAGCTTTACTTTGAGTTTCATCATATTTGAACATGTCGCAGATTGCGAGAAATATACGAATTTCGTCATGCGGATCGGCCCACAGATAACCATCGAATTTATTTTCCCATATCATTTTCAAGTGAGTACTATTGATGAAAAGTTGTCATCCACATTCGAGTCGAACAATGACAGAATAAGGAACCTATGCTACAAGTCTTAGCACTAATCCCCATGGTTAACATCAGGAATCTAGAATTATTATTTCTTGGATTTCGACATCCTTTTTGGATATATTTAAAATAGTAGTTTCGTAAGCAAAAGAATGTTGAGTTGAAAATTTGAGTACCTCGATCTCAATGGATTCTTTTTGAATAGTTTTAATTTTACAAGTCTTCTTTTTCAAATTTTTATTTAATTTTAGATAATGGTTTTACAGTTTTTTCCCAAAGATCGTGGATTTATACATACTTTAAGCATTTTACAAAAAGTTATTTTTTTATTATATAATTAAGGCTAATATGATAATTTTAAAATAAAGTATATAATTTTATCTATATACTTATATTTGTAATTTTTATATTTTTTATTTATTTTTTATATATTTTAGAAAATAAGGATAAATAGATAAAAGTTTATTCTTGGCTCAAATAGATAAGTGTGACGTACTTTAAGAAAAGTACGGCGGTTTTTCTGGGTTTGGATAGAGTGTGGCGTACTTTATGAAAAGTACGCCGGTTTTTCTAGAAATTTTATGTTTTTCGTTTTTTATATTTTTTAGATTACTATAGCAAACAATATAAGCAAAATAGACAAATAACACAGAACTCAAAAAAGCAAATATAATAAGCTAACGAGAAATTATTTAAACAAATAAAACATATAATCAAAACGAAAAGAAAATATATTTTTGGATTTTTTGAATATGATGATAACTATATATTAACAAATTTACAAGGCTTATAAACATATGATTATGAAACCTAAGAAAAGCAGTTTGGTGGTCTTTGAAGCACTGAACTTAATCAATTAAGAACGAGTTCGATCACAGGAAAAAGTGCGACGCACTAGAAAGTAAGTGCGACGTACTTGCAGGTTTAATGAGGCAAGTTTCAAATGATACAGGGTAATTACGGCCACAAAGAAAATTTTGTGCCATTAGTACTACATGCAACATAAAACAAATTTTCAGAAACTAAACACGTTAAAGCAAACAAATGACACCAAAATCAAGCAAACAAACTGATAACAACTTAAAATAATTCCCCGGCAGCGACGCCAAAAACTTGATGTGTGTTTTACAAGCTTTAAATTTATAATAACTAGAAATAAACCAATTTGACTAAGAATACATCACGGGTAAGTATACCCTTTTCGATTGTATATTGCCTTAGGAAAGATCCAGTTCGTATACCCAAGATAATTGTAGATTTTCACAGTTTGTAATTAAGGTGCTAAGGCTAAAATGATTATCACTTATCAAATTAACCAAAATTGCATATATCGAATATTGTAAAGAAAGCGATTAAGAAATGATTCAAGAAAATAATGAAGGTATGTTTGTTTAGGAAATGATCACTAAGACAATAATAGGTTTAGGATAGTGTTTATAAGTTTACAAATCAAGACAACACAAGTTACAAATCCTTTCGGCCTTTAAGTGTAACTAGTGATTATATCAATTAATAACAACGAATCCTTACGACCTTTAGACGTTATTATAACCAATATATTAGATAAAATGATTGAACACATATATAAAAGAAACCTTTTGGCCTATGTTCTTATATCAAATATGTTTTACCAAATCAATAAACACATATCCAAACACTACATATCAAAGATCACGATACGCCCAAACAAACATTAAACGATTAATCTATATTCAAAATCATGACAAATATATTATAAAGAGTAAACTCAGAATATTTCATCAATAATATAAATAGGAAAGTACCAAGTATTCGTAACGAGAGAATAAAGGGACAACACGTCCAATTAACCAAACACGCGGCTAATAACCAAAACCAAGAATCAAACCAATGATTCTAACAATAAACCAATACCAAAACCCATAGGTACTATCACAACAAACCATTCAGGATCAAGGCATCCTTAGCCACATACCACCCCCCCCGAATTAACCCCAACAGTGTGTGGTTGATTACACGTGAAAAGGAGATTAAGTGGTAGAACTTGTGGATTGTAGAGCTAAACCCCTAAAATGACTTTGAAACAGACCTCTAATCAAATAAAGATTAAAACCAATCTAACAGTGGGCTAATATAATAGACATTAAAGTAGGCCAAAAAACAAGGATAACAAGGGTTAGGAAGGTAAAGTGATAAGGATGCATTAAGAGCCAAGCAAATTGAAGAGCATTGATCAAAAATAAACGAAAAAGATACGCTGTCCCATATTTATTTTATGGCATACTTAGTGCATTTACACTCATGGAACGAATCTCTAAGTTAAATAGATAATGTAAATTCCCTTTCTGTTGTGCCGTTTCCGTATGAATCAAATCAATCCGAGTTCGAATTACATGTTAATGTCCAAAAAATTAAACATTTGGTCGGGAAGCTTAGAACTTTGAGTTTTACTTCTTTCGTTTAAACTACATATCTTCGTGTATTCATCGTATATCTCTTCCATCCGACGACACATCACTGAACCTACAATAGTCAAATATAATCTAATTAATATCAAAAGGTTCTTATAATAACACAAGTAAATATATATAAAAGAAGAGATTATACGCATATAAAATATGTATAAAAAGGAGCTTTAATACATTCACTACAAAGCATTTTGCCAATTTGGGAGTCATTAAACGTGTTTGTTATCCCTATATGAACCCATATCACCTCAACACAAAAACCAAGTGGGGACAACAAAATAAGAAAGAAAGGAGCTGTCACACCATGCCAAAGGGCGAAAACACTGAGGCTAACAACCATGGTATCATCCACCACCCAATGGGTGTCAACAATAGAGAGGAACTAAAATGCAATAAATTAAATGAAAATAGACACAATATGTCATGACAATACCAAACACAAGAAAACAGGGTCTTGTATTGAGGTAAAAGAGTCACTCCAATACAAAGACATAAACAAAATATCCCATAACCTAAAACATTCAAAGTATCAATCCAAATAAGGTGCGAAAAGAACTAAGTCGAAAAACTCCGCATGCAAGCCTATGGTCTCACTAGCCAAGCTTCCTAACTTTACTTTCCTCAACATGCTCACCTGAAAATGATGCTTAAAACGTCAACAAAATGTTGGTGAGAGTCATAGGTTTTAGACACAAGAAAATTACAATAATACTCCCTTTTCCTACTGTGATTATCAAAACAATGTAGGACAATAATGAACTATCATGAACCTATGCTAGCATGCAACAAAATCATATCAATACATTTCACATACTTAAATTCACATTCGAGCTTAGAATAGCTGGCACTATAAGCAACCAAGCTCACCTAGAATGTACCACATACCAACAAAGATTCACACACTGGTAGAGCGGTACCCATCCGATCCCATGGTACCATAACCAACACTGAGTAGGCGTACTCATCCGATCCCAAATCAATACCATAATAACACTGAGTAGGCGTACTCATCCGATCTCAATCAATATCAACATGTATCACATAGTCATATAATAGTCATGTAATGTCCAAACGCAATTTAAAATACATAATCACAACAATAAAACATTTCAAAACATTTGCATCATTTCCATCCCAATATAAAAACAGAAAAATAGGACTATGATACTCACCTCATGCACAGCTACTTCACAAATTCCTTGCAATCAACTAAACACAAATAAAACACGTGTTACACGCGATTAGGCTAAATTCACAAGGACGATTAACAATCAATTGATGGACTTCTATGTTCATATTATGATTATAAACCCTTTACCACACTTCCCATACCTTACTTATACCCTAATAATTCTAAATCCTTTATTCAAGTTTTCTAGTTTTTTGGCAGAATTTTGTAGTCACTTTATGACCACAAATAAAATACTAACTGATCAAATTAGCTTTCCCCCTTTCATTCCCTACCTTTCCAATAGGTTATGAACTACTGTGATTTTTTACAAAAAATAATATCGAGCCTAACTATTTTATAAAAATTCAACATTACAAAGTACTCAAATTCGGATCTGATTCGACCATCAAAAGGTTTAGCTTGATCAGACCCATTTAAACACTTAGGAAAATTCTACAAAAATTATAGAAAATCATACACACCAAGCGACTTGCACAGTATCAATCCCGATCACTTAAAAATAAAAGACGTTTTGATATGGTTTTGCCCTCACAAACACAACCAGAACCTGCCCCAAAAACTCAGATTCGACAACGAATCTTGTAAAATTATTTTGACTAAGTTCTACTCACTTTTAATTCATGAAACCAATGGGGTTTGAAAGTAGACTCTCTGTAGTTATTTTTAGGCTCAAAAAAATCAATAAAAGCTATTAGTATGACCAAGTTATGACACTTACAAGATGACCTAAAAATCTGTCCAGTTTTAATTCCGAATTTAACAACAACTAAACCTAATCAAACACATCTAAACACCATTAATTACACCCTAATTGAATTACTAATGATCATCTTAACATATTTACTGAATTTTAATGAAACTCTAATTCCACCAATTAATGTTACTAATTATAAGAAAAAATTAAACAAGAACTTAATTGAAATCATACCTAAACCTTTCACCCGATTACACACGAATCAACACCTTCAATCTTGATTAAAAAAATATATTTTTTTCTTTTTGCTTGGGGATTCGGCCGAACAAAACCAAAAGGGGGGATAAAAAGAATTTTAGGAGTTTAATCCTTGAATTTGTATTTATAATACCAAGACTTCTAATAGTAATCAAATTTTTATTCTTTTTTTCTTTTTAAAACCCGGCCGAAACAACACCCCTTAATTAAAATTTTATTTTTTATAATATATATTAATGTTTAATTACCCTTATTTTTCTTATTATTAAAAAACCCTTTATAAATATTGCAAACCTTTTAAATAAAAACTAGTTTTAAACTTACTATTTATAAATTTTATTTCATAAATTACTTTCCTAAATTAGAAAAACCTACGCTTAATAAACTCAAATACTAGACTTAATTCAATCTTAAAAAAATACATTATATCCTCTTAAAACGCTCATAACGAACAATTATTCGACGGCACATAACATGAAAACAACATAAACTCATGCTATCATTTCCAAGTCACAAAATGTGATCGCAATTAATAGCAAAACCAAAACACAACTCAATCACTAATAGATGAACACGCATGATGGATTCATATCAAATACTCATATAAGATCACATAAACACACAATTATAATACATATAAATACTCTAGTCAACTCTAACGGTTTGACTAACTTGCTCAAGTCACGGTTGTCACAGTATCCCCTCCTTAAGGAGATTTCATCCCAAAATTTAACTAGTAGGTTCAACAACACAATCAACAAACAATCAGGGATACTTAGCTTTTATATGGTCCTCACGTTCCTACGTGAACTCAGGGCCACGCTTTGAATTCCAACAAACTTTAACGATTGGAAATCTTACTATGTTTCAAACTCTTAACCTTACAATACATAATTTCTACGGGTTCCTCAACAAAACAAAGGGTTTAGGTCCAACCTTAATCCGTCATGGTGCACAAGCAGTAATGGCATCCTCCAAATACTTCCCTTAAAATTGACACATAAACTTTGTATCGTTGCAACCGCTACTTAACTTTTCGGGCAATCTTAATTGATAAGCTATGGGACCGATCCTTTCGAGAATTTCAAATGGTTCTACATACCTCAGTGCCAACTTACCTTTCTTTTTAAAATGTATCACGCATTTCCAAGGCAACACTTTTAAAAACACTTGATCCCCAACCTCAAACTCTAGTGGCTTGCGCCTATTATCAACATAGATCTTTTGACTATCTCTTGCCGATTTGAGCTTTTCCTTTATCAAGACTGCCTTATCAGTCGTCTCTTGCACCAACTCTGGTCCAATCAACCTGCGTTCTGATATGTGTTTAATCACATATCAATTTTCTTTATTAAAACGAGCTTAAATGACCAAAAATACATGAAAAATGGCCTTGTATATGTGTGTATTGTGAATTGTGTTGTGCAGTAATAGATATTCATAAAAGGACAAAAACATAGCCAAAAATGACAAAACCGAGCACGGGATTGAAAGAGCGTGAGAAAACGAAGCCAAGGACGTTTTTCATCTTTAATGGGCCAACCCGTACCCGTTTCGTGGGCCGGGTCAGCCCATTAAATGATATTAATCCTAGCCTTTTTATAAGCCTAATCTATAAATCCAAAAGTCCAAAACCCTTTATTCGTATCCGGCCCAAGAAATAATTAATAGCCCATGTCTAAAACCCTGTCCAAGTCAAACATGGTCAAACGATAAAACACGGGTCAACTTTACTGTTCATCTTTGTTGGGAAAAACAAGTCAATCGGTCAACGTACTGCTAAGCAAAAGGAATCTTACTGCTAAGCAAAAGGTCAACGTATTGCTAAGCAAAAAGTCAAAGTACTGCTAAGTAGAAAGTCCAAGTGTACTGCACCAAAGATCGAAGTACTGCGTGATAAATGAATCGAAAAGGATTATCATTTAAATGGTTATTGTTAGTAATTATCTTGTACATTAGTTTAATTATTAGTATATGATTAGTGTTTATGTCATACAAGGACTTGTACATCTACAAAAGTTATCTTAAAGTTTATAAAAGGATCTCTAAAGAAAGATATTAAGACATATATAGAAAAACACGAGTTAAAATTAATAGTATTGTATTAGGATCTGCAATTTAGGCAGATCAAAAGTTTTATAATAGAAAAAGTTTGAGAAACTATTGTGTGTTTTCCTATCTAATTACTAGCCCAACTAGATTCCGCATAGTTGACCAAAATAATCAGTGTTTTCATAAAGGAAATCGTCCTACAAGTGGGTATCAGAGCTTGTGAAGAGACTCTGATCTTAAGAAGAACTTATTAATCAATCGAAATCTTTCTAAACTCATAAAGAAAAAAGATTCTGAAACAAGAACCTATCCCTCCCACCTCGTCCGTTTAGCTGCACTTAGAATCCCTATAAACATGAAAGTGAATATGACCTATGGTCCATGAAGAAGCGACAGTATAATCGCTATCACTGTCCAAAATAACTATGGTACAAAATCACAATGGAAACCAAAACCACAACTGATCCTGCATCTCCCTCAGTGTCTGCACCAAAGACTTCCACTTCTGCACACGCAAGAAAAACAATGAGAAAGCCCTTAAAATACATGCTTTCTTCTGCATACCTGATAAGACATCTTCTCAGTTTTCATGATGCTGTAATGCAAGAATCTTTAATGGAAAGCCAAAAAAGCAAATTTGAGAAACTAAGCATCAAAAGAAAGCATGCAAAAGAATCTGATGAACACAACAATTGAGACATTTACATATGGATCTAGGGAAGAACTAGATTCACATACAAAGGTTTCGCATATTCTTACATGCTTGAATATACATGATGCTAACTGTGTCCATTGAAGAATGCAAATTTAAGTTTCTAACGAAGCCTACCATCTGTTAGCATGTAGTGGCTACCATGATTCGGGACAACCTGGATAAGACGAGTTAAAGAAATTTGATGAACTCTACAAACCAACATAAAGTGTATGAGCATGAGTTTGAAGGTGGTCTCAAATTCAAAGTTCACCAAACATGCCTTATGATCTAAGAAAGTCAAAGGGCAGTACTATTGAAACAAAGTACAGCTAGAACTAACAACAAAATCCCAAAAGGAATAATACACAAGCTGCCTCAAGCAAGGTGCCCACTGCTCCTAACTATGCTTCTCACTCAGATGAAATCATATGTTCCTTCTTTTCTCAACAAGCATCCATGCCTACAACTCATGGTGATGAAGACCTGCTACAAATTGATGAAGATGCTATGGAAGAAATTGACATTCGGGTGCAGGTCGCAATGAAAACTTCAAGGCTTAGGAATTTATGAGGAAGACAGGAAGACCAATTGATCTCAAGCCAAAGAATGGGATCACTTTTGACAAATCAAAGATTGAATGTTTTAATTGTCAAAAGTTGGGTCATTTTGCTAGAGAGTGTAGATTTGCTAAATACCAGGAAAACAGAGCAAATGGTCGTAATGAAAAGAGGATTGTGGCTATTGAAGATTCAAAACTCAAAAGCCTTGGTGGCAACAGACAACAATGAATACATTGACTTGACCAAGGAAATTTGATGCTGAACCACGACTTTTGCTATGATGGGCACTAGGACTGTAAGTTGAAAAAGATGATTGGAGCCATGGAGGTTAGAAGCAGAACTATGTGCAGTTTTGTACAAGATTGGACTTGTGATTTGACGGGAGCAATAAAGATGATGATACACCAGTAACTGCCTAGCTTTAATGGCTAACAAACTCAGAGGTACCTTAACTGTTCAAATGTAGTAAGGTCATATAAACTATTGCTTGAAAACTATCAAAAGAAAGAGAAAAGTTTTCAAAGAGCTAGGACTGAAATCTAGGATATCAAAATGAGCTTAGAGTCTATTAGAGTCATAACTTAAAACCAACTGAAAAGAAATGAAAATATGCATGGGGAAGTATGAACAAAAGGAATATTGACTTAAAGATATGAGATATTAAACAGAAGAAAAACAAAAGGAAACTAGATCCAGCCTTAAAAGAACGTGAATATTACAAAGTAAAACTGAGAAATGGACAAATGCTTCTGTCTTCATCAAAACGTAAAGTCCTAAACAAACAACGATATGTGTCAGATAATTCTGAATAGGTTTGGGATTGAGTCTAGCAATAGTATGGAAAGTGACATTTCATCTGGGGATGAAACTTTGACTGATTCTGCGTACGAAAATTTCAAAAGAGAAAAGGCCTACAAAGCAGTACCTCCACCTACAGGTACAATTATTCCACCTAGGGAAAATGTCTCCTTTACAGGGATAGATGAACAAGCCATTAGGAAATAAAGTATGTTAATCAAGAGAAACAAAATCTAGGTCAAACAGCAAATTGAAAGAAATAAGTCATAGATTGAAGATGGGTTGATAGTGGATGATGAAGAGACTGATGTATCAGAAAAGTCAAAGGAACTGCTTTTAACTCAGAGAATAGTGAAACATCTTTTGAAAACAGGTCACCAAACAATCAAAACAGTGTTGGTCAAGAATCTAGGACAAAGGGACTTGGGAACAAAGGGGGTAAATTATGTTTTGTATGTTACAGTCCTAATCACCTAATTAAGTGATTGTAACCTACATGAAAAGACCCTTCGAAAAACCACCCAAACTCAAAACCTAAGGGAACACGTGGTTTCAAGGGAAAACAGACCAATTTGGAACAACATCCAAAGAGTGAACCATAGAAATTTCTTCTCAAGAAAACTCTAGGTACCCTCGACCAAAGGAGATCCTTTATTCCATCAGCAGTACTTACAAGGGATGGGTTGTGATAAAGTCTGCTAGACCAACAATGACATAAACAGTACCTTCAAAGCAGTACTGCTAATGTGACTTATCAAGGTACTGCTAGATCTAGAGTACCACAGGCAGTACTTTCACGAAGAAACTGATGGAACATTATTACCAAGAATTTTGGGAAAAAAAAAAAAAACAAAAAAATTAAAAAATTAAAAAGTACCTAGAATCTCCAGTTACTCACCATCACGAGGTCTTCTACTCACAAGGACCTCCTCACAGACCACAATAGACCCAAAGAAAAAAAGTGAAAAATCTATGGGTTAAGAAAGGCGAAGTACTATAGAATCCCAAGCATTACTTCCACAAACTGTCAAAAAGAGTGCAATGAAAAAATCCAAAACAAACATGGAGACCAAAAGGGAACTATCTGGATTTCTGTTGAATAGGGATAATGGATCTACGAACTCAAGCAATATGATTATGTAAACTCCATATATGAGTTATCCAAGTCAGTATGACTTGGGACCCTAAAAGATTCTAAGCTTTGAAATTGTATGTACAGGGCAATCCGAAAAAGATCTCAAGGACTATGCAATCATTTGACATTTTAGAGTGGTAAGCTCTGGAATTATGACAGAGAGACAAGGATAAGCAGTCTGATATTTAAAGAGTTTCAAGGTATTATGTGTGCTTTGTGAAATGACACTAAGGTGGACGAATCTACAGTAAAAGGAACCATTTAAGACATCATGCATAGACTTGAGAAAGTTAGCTAATGTGAAGGAAGCTCAAGTAGAAATCTCTTAACAGTTTCTCAATCTTGATAAGAAGCACAATGTCTCTTCACAGATAAAAGAATGCTTATCTATCACAAAGTTCAAGTTTGCGCTGATGAAGATCTGGTAATCTTAGAGGCTCCTAGAAAGAGATGATTGTCTACAGTCTGGATCTAAAGAACATATTCCTTCTGAGGAGAAACTGTTTAGTGGCAAAGGCAACAAATGATGAAGTTGTTTTATGGCACAGAAGATTGGGAGCACTGTAAATCTCAAGACAATAACAAGATGGTTCAAGCAATCAGGTTAAAGGTTTACCCCTACCAAGACATTCAAGATTGATCATCGTGTCTTGCATGTAACAAGGGAAACAACATAGGGCTCTTTTACAAAATGTTAAAGAAAGAACTATCAGAGACGTTTAGAATTGCTCTACATGGACTTATTTGACCTGTTTTTCAGTAGCGAGTATAAACAAGGAAAAAGTACTGCATGGTGGTCACTGAGACTGCAGCAAATTCATTGGATGTTTTTCTTGGCCTACAAGATAGACATAATGATAGTGCATCATGATCGGGGTGAATGTGGGTTTGGAAAAAACTAAGGCTAAGACATAAAGAAAGACCATCAGGTATGACAATGGAACCAGAGTTCAAGAATCACAAATGAATGAGTTTTGGTGCTAAGAAAGGAATCAAGAGCGAATATAGCATTGCAAGGACTCCTCAGCAAAATGGTGTTGCAGAAAGAAGATTAAGTAGACTCTCATCGAAATCTACTAGAACCATGGCTGGCAGACTCACTTCAAACCTATCAATTTTGGGCTGAAGCAGTAAAATACAGCTGCTGCTATGTGCTAAATAGAGTTGTTGGGTGACTAGAACCTCAAATGAAGAACACCTTATGAAATTTTGATGGGAAGAATCTCCCAACATCCAGTTTTTCATTGAGAACCTTTGATGGCTCTCATGACGTATACTGAAAATACACTAGATCAATGGGTAAAGTTTGATGGCAATTCCTAAAGAAGGCCTACTTCTGGGAAATAATTCTACTAGCAGCAAAGGTTTCAGAGTCTACAACAGGGTAACAAGAAAAGTACAGGAATGTCTTCATGTCAATTTTCTTGAGAATCAGGAGAATCAAAAAGGAAAAGGTCCTGATTGGATGTTTGATCTTGACCTTCTAACTCCTTCGATGAACTACATACCTGTTAGGAAAGAAAACTATGCTGATTCCGAGAAACAAAGTTTTCAACTTGGATGAAGGTTAGAAGAATTTATGATGACCCAGCAATTCATTGATTCATACAGCACAGCTATGCATCCAGAGGAACGTACTGCTGCAAAAGAAGTTCCATTGTCCTCTGAAGAACAAGCTTTAACAGGATGAGCTATGAAATTGAATGCAACATAGAATCTCTTGCCAAAGCTCATAATGATGATCAGAGGATTGCCTTTTTAAAAGGAAAAGAAGAATATCTATTGCAAAGGGGAAAAGAACATGATGACAGTACTTTCACGTCTAAGTACTGCTAATACACCTCCTCAAAGTACTGTCAATACACCTACAGACGCGATGATAATTCCAAAAGATGGATTTCTCTACAAACTCTTTTTGATGCTGCGGAAGCGGAGTAGCTGACTACAACGAACATGGATTCTACGCCATTGATGTTCCGCTCTACTACCTACGCTTAGAATTCCATAACTTCCATCCCTCAAAGTCAATTATTGGCAAAGTACTGTCGGGGTTCAAACAATGAAGAAAGCTTCAAGACAGTACTTCAAACCAACATCAATCATTGCTGTCTTTCATATACTAGCAAAAAACATAACTAATCACAAATGATCAGCAAACATGCTTGTTTGCTTCTTCTTATCTCAAGAGGAACCCAATAAAGTCTCTCAAGCCTTGAGCATAGAAAAGTTGGGTTGAAGCGATGCAAGAAGAACTACTATTCAATTCAAGCTACAAGAAGTAATGAGGTGTTATGTGACCTACCAGAAGGCAAGAGGGGGTGATTGAACTAAATGGGTTTTTAGAAATCAAGAGAGATGAACGGGGTACTATTATCAAGAAACAAAGCACGGCCCTAGTTGCACAAGGTACAGACATAATACAGAATAAGGTGTGGATTATGAGAAGTAGTTTGCACCAGTAGCCATAAATTGAAGCAATCAACTCTTTTTGGCATTTGCATCTTTTCATGGGCTTCATTGTCTATCAGATGTATTTCAAGAGTGCATGTCTTATATGGCAACATCAAGAAAGAAGTTGTATGTCAAACAGCTCCAGGTTTGAAGACCATGCTCATCAAACAAGGTCCTACAGATTTGTCGAAGGCACTATATGGCCAGCATCAAGCCCAAGAGCATGGTATGAAAGACTTTCCTACTTTTTTCTTTGAAACATGGATATAGGAGAGGGGCTATTGTAAAACGATGTTTATTAAGAAGGATAGAAAGAGCTATCATTTTGTAGCAGGTTATAATTGTATAGAAGTATATCATCCTTTGGATCTACCAAGTCTTCTATGGTGAAGGATTTTGAAGAACTTATGCAAAAAGAGTTCAAGATGAGTTCCATGGGTGAACTCACACCTTCTTTTATTGGGGCTTTCAAGTCAACAATCTACTGTGGTATTTTTCTAAGTTCCAAGACAAATATGTGACAGATAATTCTCAACAAACAAAGTTTAGACTTAGAACCATTAAGCCCGCAACCACCCCCATTTGAAGCTCATAAATCTCTAGGAAAAGATGAACGAAGGTGAAAGATGTTTGAAGTACATATTTATAGGTCTTGATTGGGTTGTCTCATGTACTAACTGCTTCAAGACCCGACATAATGTTTGCATGTTTGTCTGATGTGCAAGATTTCATCACACCAAAGGTTTTCTCATCTACCATGCTGTCCAGGAAGGATCTTATGACCTCAAACATCAACTAAATTGAGGTTTAATGGAATCCTAAGGACCTCTCTTTTTCACCTTTAGAATGCTTTTTTCCGCTAGTGACTATGCTGGGGGACAACCATGATAGAAGATCAACTTCCAGAGGATGTCAATATCTGGAAGAAGACTGGTCTCCTTGGCAATGCAAGAAACCAACAATTTGGCTATCTCCTCTACAAGAAGCAGAAAAATGTATAGCACTGCAAGTTGTTGTGCTCAGAGTACTTTGGATGACAAAAATCACTACTTGATTATGGATTTAAACTTCTGAACACTGAAATCCATATTAGACAATAGAGCACCATTTGGCATTGTGAAGACTCCCCTGTTTTGTTCACATCAAAGACCAAGCATATTCAGATTCGAACATCACTTCGCATTCGATATTGGGTTTTTTTTTTTTATGAGCATAAGGCTCATTAATGTGGTCAAGGTTCATACTGAAGACAATGTATCAGATTTAACTCACCAAGGCTTTGACATTGCAAGATTTAACTAATTTGGTGGTAACAATTGGGATGATGAACCCATAGCTAGTCTCGAGGAGAGGATCATATAAATACTGGTGATCAGTAAAGTACTGGTTTGGTTAGATTGGATTTTAGGAGACACTCCAGCAACATTGAGGGGAGGATATGCATGAATTTATCAGAGGTTTGATGATTTGAAGAGAAGTTTGCAAGTTGAAGGTTTTGTCGTTGCACATATTTGAATTGGGTACGTCTTTTTAAAAGTTGAAAGTTACTTAGCTTAGGCCCAACACAAAGTACTGCTTGTCTAGAAAGTACTCTTATACAACAAAGTACTGTCTAACCGTTCGAAAATCAACGTCAAACGTAACTGTTTTTATTTTTTGCGCTAAAAACGTATTTTACAACGGTAACGTTCTCGGTTATCCAACACAACCTATAAATACTCAACTGAATTTTTCATTTATTTTTTCTCTCACTTTATCTCTTTTTTTCGTAACTTTTTAATTACAACCTCCGACGCACAATTAATTCCCTTCAATGGCAAACACTCGCACTTGTAACAAACACAACATAGATTGCGTGAGGTGGGAAAAGACGGCGCATAATGACGATTTTTACAATCATCGACTTTCTCCTGGCTGCTCCAATCTACTCGTTGAGTTGGTTTGATCCTGATCTTATTGGTCCCTTGGCTACAACTATTTTGGTCTCCGCTTCTCCTCAAAGTGATCAATGACGTACCTCACATACCGCGCCAGAGGTAGCTGCTAAGAAGAATTTGATTTCTGAAGCAACCATTCGAGCGACCTACTCTTTGATGATTGAAACAAGGGAGTTGATTGCTTGTCCTAAGCAAGTTGTATTGGGACTTGCTCAGAGATATTGGGCTTACGAGGGTAACAAGTCACAACTCCTTCTCTAAACCTCCTATTTAGCCCACAGTGGAAGTATTTAGTTCTGTCTTACTCTTACTGTTTAAAGTCCCTAAGAGCACTCATAGGGAACAATTTGGAGAATTGTTTCTTTTCAAGACATTGTTATTTCGTTTGGATATGTCTATCTTTGAGAACTTATGTACCTTAAGTCGTGTTGACTTATTATCCTTTGGTTATTTATTAAGACTTCCGCTGTTTATGCTTGTGTTATGATTGTGTATGCTTTTGATGTCACACCATATTTGTAATACTTCTACCCTTTAGGGTCGGGGCGTTACAAAAATGGAGGGTTCTTATGAAGTATATTTTCAAATGTCTAGGAGGCATGCAGGGATCTTACGATTAACTGAATGTCAATCAGTAGACAATCACATACTGCTTGTGCTAGAGGCTGGAGATTGATATAGTAGAAATTTTATTCTCTAACCTAATTGCCAGTTTGCATCCTCCAACTGGCAAGTTGGAAAGAAAAGCAAACATCTGCTACACAAGATACCTGTCCTTGATCATGGAACATATGTTGAAAGATGCATACAAGAATGAAAATCTGATGTCTTTAAAACCCCACAACATTACAGCCACCACTTTCAAACCCACACTTAATAATGAAATAACTTTAACAGCTTATATGTACAAGGTGGCTGCGCTTTCACCAGACCCCATCAAGTATTTGCTCCCTCTTTCTAGGGAGGTTAATGTTGATGACACCGCTGATAAGTCCTCGTCCAGGACCTCTGTGCAGCCTGTCACTCAGTCTTAAGCACTAACTGTTTGAAGGCCTAGGAAGAAGAAAATCCAATCTTCAACCCAACCAAAGGCTTTGGAATCTATCAGGGAATCATCTCTAACCACACAAGTGGCTGAGACTCAGCCTGCTAAGGAAACAGTGGTGATCGTTGATGCCACCAAGAGTCTAGATGGATTCAAATCGGCAGAGGAGCAAGTAAACCAGCCTAAGACCACTGAAGTTGAAAAGGTTACAATATTTTAAATATAAGGGGACTGTAAGCAACCACTCTCATACTTCTTTATGAAAGAGTGGTGAAGTTAAGGGCTACCCCCGACCCAATAGAGTGTCTATGTCTGCACTTACTTCTAAAATCTTCTGTACACTCCGTGTCTGTACTCAGGGGATGATACTAAAAGGCTAATAATGCCTAATGTTTGACTCTGAAAACTCTAAACTTTGCTTGATTAACCCATCTGTGCATGAAAGTCGACCCTTATATGAACTAAGCCTCACTCAGACTCAGGGGTCCCTTAAACAAGTAAAAGAGTCCTAAAGTCTTAGACTTTAAGAGGACTGGATAATCACACCTAATCTTCTTAGGGGTAGCAAATGACAATCCTACCCCTTATTACAATCTCATAATTGAAAAGAGTCCCAAAAGTTTTAATCTTTTGAGGGGACTAGATAATCACACCTAGTATTCTTAGGGGAAGCGAATGGTGATCCTTCCCTCCATTACAAATTCACCTTTTCAACTAACATATTTATGCAGGTACTAGACTAAAACGTTCAGGAGGAGGTGAAGGAGTCTGGTTTGGAATCTATAGGGGATGTCACTTTTGACCAGATCATGGATGAAATTGATCAAAAGAATAAGGCAGCTCAAGAAAAACCTGAGAGCCAGTATGACACAGAGTCAGAGATCAAAATAATAAAGAGGTTTCAGCCAAGAAAACTTGATGATGATGCTCAAATCATGTTTTTGGGTGTTGAACCATCCCACTTTGAATATGATCAAACAAAGTCAACAATGCATGGTGGCTCTGACTCTGACTCTGGACTCCATTCCATGCCTGATGATGACCTGGTCTCTCTAACTGACTTTGAAACTCCAGACTCTGCTGATAATGACTCTCAGGGAGGTACTGATAAAACCTTCCATGCTTCCACTGATATGCCACCCTTTGGTCATCTTCATGAAGAGCTGCGCACACTTAACACTAAGGTTGATCAGTTAGAGTCCAACATGTCCAAGAAAGTGACTGATGATATTCAGTCTTTTGTGCCTTCAATTGTTATTGATACTCTCAAAGAAACTTTACCTGGTCTACTTTTAGAGGCTCTAAAGGACACTCTTCCTCAGATGATTAAGGATGCCATCCAACAATCTATTCAGGAATCCATTAAGGAGAAATTGACAGTGTTTGATGCACAGGTTAAACAGACCCTACAAAGTCAGCTTCCTAGCATCCTCAAGCCTATAAACAAACAATTCAATGCATTCAACACTCTAGAGAGTCACAAGTTTGTTACCCTTCAGCATGAACTGAGCAAAGTCATCAAAACTAAGCTGGCGGTCAGTTAGAAATAAGGTCTGTAAGGGGATGCAGGCGGTTTCTAACAAACTTGCATTAGTTTAATACACTGTGGCCACAAACTCTCAACATGTTCAGGATCTCAGGATTATGTATAAGGACATGGTTCTCCTCCTCGAAGCAGCAAAAGTCTTTAAAAAGGCTAATGCTAAGGGGGAGAAGTGGGAGGAAAACAACCCTAAAACACCAACTAAGAAAAACAATGCTCATAACCCTGATCAAACTCAGAGGAGCAACATTCAAGGGTCACCACTATAGCTAATGCTCAGGGGGGCAACTATCAGCTCAAGAATTATTAAATGTAGAACAAGCCCTCCTGTCAATGAAGAAAATGCTCTGGTTCTTCATGCCTTAGTGGAAAAGAGTTCAGAGGAAAACACTTCAGAGAAGAATGTATCTGATGATGAACCTCCAATTAAGAAACTAAAGTTCCTAATTCTAACATCATCATCGATTCTATCACCAACACCTTTGAAATCAATTATACCTGAATCTATTCAAAAGCCTGATGCTACTAAAATGATATTGAACAATTCACTAAACATATCTCCAAGACTACTTCATCTATCTTCTTACCTACTCCTCTAAGAGAGCTAACTCCACCCAGAGATCCAACTCCTCCCAGAGATGAATCTAAAGGGAAGGGTATTGTAACTAAGGAACTATTGAATGAAATCATGCCTTGCATGGAAGTAAGTGGTTCAGCTCCTAACATACAGAGTCTTAAGTCCTTCGTCATTCTAGAGGGGCAGCTGACTAATAAGGATGTCTTGGCTCAAGTTAAGGAGATGAAAAGACTAGCAGATCTTAAGCCTAAGAAAGAGAAGTCTAAGAAATCATTGCAGAAAATCTTAAACCTTGCTACAATCAAGGCTCAGGCTTAGAAGATGGTTGAGTATGAGGCCAAAATAAAAAAGAAGTTTGATGAATATAATCATCAGATCACTTATTGGGCTGATCAACTGCCAATCACAAAGATCAGCTACAGAGTCAATTCTTCTAAGGAAGCAATGATGAGGATCACCAGAGGCAATGACCTACTGAACCTTACTATTTATGAAAGTTTCAGACTGAAGACACTAGGATTTAGTGAATGCCTTGATGTACATGCTCTGGCCTCCAAGACAAAGAGTAAGTCAAATGATTTACTTCTTCAAAGCCTCAGAACTAAATTTATGTGGGTCTTATCTTAAGCAAAAGCTCTAGGCATCCAACCTCCACCTGAACTATGAACCTTTAGAATCTTAGTGGATGACAAAAAGAGGAAAATAACCTTAGAGATCATCAAAGAAGTATTTGTGAAAGAAAACATTGTGGTTGATGGGATGCATAAAAACTTGGTTCCCCCTCCAGGGGTTAAAGGTATAAAAGGGCTGGTCATCAAAGAGCCTGAGTCAGGAGTCTTCTTCTATAATGGAAACTTTGATATGGTATTTCAAAGAGAAAAAGAATTCCATTTAGCCACTGTTGGGAAATACAAGTCAAAAGGTCAAAGTACTGCTAAGTGAAAGATCAAAGTACTGCTAAATGAAAGTCAAAGCACTGCCAGTCAAGATCGAAGTACTGCCGTGGATATAGGAACTATAAAGTTTAAACGGTTGTTTTAGCATTTATCTTGTAACAGTTATTAGTGATAAGTATCAATTAGTGTTTATGATATACAAGGACTGTACATCTACTAGAGGTTATCCTTATGTTTATAAAAGGATCTCTAGGAAGATATTAGAATATAGCACAGAGATAGAAAAACACGAGTTAAGAATTATTAGTATTGTATTAGGGATCTGCAAGTTAGGCAGATTCAAAAGGTTTATAAAAGAAATCGTTTGATTAATCTTTGTGTGTGTTCTTCTTAGTATTGCCAACTAGATTCCGCATAGTTGACAGTATATCAGTGTTTCATTAAGGAATATCGATCCTACAAGTGGTATCAGAGCTTGTGAAGAGACTCTGACCTTGAAGAACTTTATTCAATCGAAATTTTTCTAAACTCATAAAAGATGTCTGAAACAGAACCTATCCCTCCCACCTCGTCCGTTACTGCACTCAGAATCCCTATAATCAAGAAAGGTGAATATGACCTATGGTCCATGAAGATGCGACAGTATATTGCTATCACTGATCACATACTATGGGACATAATCACTAATGGAAACCAAACCACAACTGATCCTGCATCTCCCTCAGTGTCTGCTCCAAAGACTTCACTTGCTGCAAACGCAAGAAGAAACAATGAGAAAGCCCTTAATATACTGCTTTCTGCCATACCTGATAGACATCTTCTCAGTTTTCATGATGCTGTAGATGCAAGATCTTTATGGAAAGCCATAAAAGCAAGATTTGGAGGAAACGAAGCATCAAAGAAGATGCAAAAGAATCTGTTGAAACAACAATTTGAGACATTTACTATTGGATCTAGGGAAGAACTAGATTCAGCATATGAAAGGTTTCAGCATATTCTTAGCATGCTTGAATTACATGATGCTACGGTGTCCATTGAAGATGCAAATTTGAAGTTTCTAAGAAGCCTTCCATCTGTGTGGCATGTAGTGGCTACCATGATTCGGGGACAACCTGGATTAGACGAGTTAGACTTTGATGATCTCTACAACAACTTAAAGGTGTATGAGCATGAATTGAAGGGTGTCTCAAATTCAAACTCTCAAAACATTGCTTTTCTGTCCACAGAAGTCAAGGGCAGTACTTTGAAACAAAGTACTGCTGAACCAGCACATATCCCAAAAGGATATACTCAAGCTATCTCGAGCAAGGTGCCAACTGCTCCCAACTGTGTTTCTCACTCAGATGAAATCATATGTTCCTTCTTTGCTCAACAAGCATCTATGCCCACAACTCATGATGATGAAGACCTGCTGCAAATTGATGAAGATGCTATGGAAGAAATTGACATTCGATGGCAAGTGGCTATGATAACAGCAAGGATAAGGAAGTTTATGAGGAAGACAGGAAGATCCATTGACCTCAAGCCAAAGAATGGGATTACCTTTGATAAGTCAAAAATTGAATGCTTTAACTGTCAAAAGTTAGGTCATTTTGCTAGAGAATGTAGATTTGCTAAATACCAGGAAAACAGAGCAAATGGTCGTAATGAAAAGAGGATTGTGGCTATTGAAGATTCAAACTCAAAAGCCTTGGTGGCAACAGACAACAATGAAGATATTGATTGGACCAAGGAATTTGATGCTGAACCAGTGACATATGCTATGATGGCACTGACTGGAGTTGAACAAGATGATTGGAGCATAGAGTTTGATGCAGAGCACATGCACTTTGGACAAGATGGATGATTCGTGGAATATAGTATATAAAAGACTAGGCAAATCCAAACTCTTCACCCTTGACAAAGGGAAAAAGTCAAGACCTACTTAGAAATAAAATATATAA
>BQNB010084249.1:0-28809 GCA_026074375.1 Tanacetum coccineum
ACAACAAGCCATTCTATATGGAATATCCGTGCCAAGATTGCTTTAGGGACAACACATGCATTGGAGTAAGTCAAATTTCGCTACCTTTATTGCAGAAGTACTCTTGCATAGCCAAATAGTAGACGAATTCAAGCCTAGGTTCGTTCCATTAACAATCTACTTGAGTATACCATCGAGGTAAGATTTGTTCCTGACTTAGCAAGTATTAACTGAAACCAAAATGTTAACCTTAATAGCAGCATCCTCGCTTGTTGTTATTCCTCATATTCACTACATGTCGTTTTCAGCAAAATCCCCTACGAGCCTATAGCCACAAAAAGTTTGGATCGAGTTTACAGGGCTACTCTTCGCGCAACAGGCGTGGATGCTGCTATTAAGGTTAAAAAAAGCTAACGTCAATTCTCACATGTGTTGTTTATCATTAAAGTTGACAATTTCATATATATGGAACATCAGTTTTGATATCTTTGCAGGTTCAAAGGCCTGAAATTAAGCCTATAATATACCAGGATCTTTTCCATTTCCAAACACTTCCTTTATTTCTGAATGGAATGCGTTGCAGAAGCTCGGTTGCAATGCAGAGCTTATACTTCATGAATTCGGTGAGAAGCTTCTAGAGGACCTTGATTATACATTGGTACTAGTCAGATTATAATAATGTAGTTTAACTTACGGGCATTATATCTTACTATGTGCATATCAAACGCGAATGTATATTGCTGTTCTATGATGTATGCTCTTATTTTTTAAACAAAACTTAAAAAGGAACCTATAACAAGTTATTGTCATCCCAAAATGGCACTAGTTATTGATGATCGTTTGAAAGTGTGGGACGAGAGAGATCAACCTCGTGTTCATGTTGTTCCTACTTTTGCTTCGTATTTTGCTCTTCAACCTCAAGTACTAATTACTCTCACCAATTTTGTTGCTTCCCTTATTGTATATCTATAATTAGAATGGCTAGTGCCTGTTTGTAACATCATTTCTTATCCTATTACGTTTTTCCTATTAACAGGGACTTCGATGATAGCCTTCTGCAGCGAGTTAAAGAAGTTACACATGAAGATGATATAAAAGATATTTTGCCTCCAGACATGAGTAATTATTCAATATATCAGAGGTCTATAATGAGTTTAGAGTCAAATTTTATATATTCCTTCTTTTATCTTTATTTATTATGACTCCAGATCTAAGATGCTATAAATGGTATCCTCACTGCTATGGTTTATGTTTTTTGGGTCAGTACAGTTCACTATGTGCAACATTTTTTAATTTATGTCTTGCTACAGGTCTTCTCCTCTTTTGGGCCTATTTTGAAGATTGCCTGTTTGACAAAAATGGTGATGTACAAGCTTTAATCCAATACCCAGGTTAGTTAAATTATCAGACCCACTTCTAATTCCTCTGTATTATGATAAGCAGTTTAACATTTGATATTGGCTGAAAAGCTCGATTGATTAGTCTCTGTATTATGAATTCATGTAATCTTATATTATGAGAAAGAGTTAAGTGTTGAACTTGTTAAGAAGCTCCATAAATATTTTGTTATGGCGCTCGACTCCACGTTAATCACTTAGTTGGTGCAACTAATTTGCAGATGTTTGGATAGCTATGGTTTCCATCTCTTACGCTCGACACACTGATTTAAGTATCAAGGTATTTTGATTATAAGTTGATAGTTGTCTGTAATTTAGCTCTTCAGGAAGACATTCATATGTACACTTTGAAACACTTTTTTTTAATTTGATTTGTTTCTAGTTTATACTTTTGCTCGTATACCATATTATTATGTTCTTAGACTCGAATTTTCTTCATGTTGCCACATATTCCAGCAGCTATCTAATGATAATGTTGCTGGTATGCTCATAGAAGGTGCCACAACGGCAGCAACATTATCATTAGATAGCTGCTAGAATATGTGGCAACATGAAGAAAATTCGAGTCTAAGAACATAATAACATGGTATACAAGCAAAAGTATAAACTAGAAACAAATTAAATTTAAAAAAAAGTGTATCAATGTGTATATATGAATGTCTTCCTGAAGAGCTCAATTACAGACGACTAGCAACTTATAATCAAAATACCTTGATACTTAAATCAGTGTGTCGAGCGTAAGAGATGGCAACCACAGCTATCCAAACATTTGCAAATTAGTTACATCAACTAAGTGATTAACGTGGAGTCGAGCGCCATAACAAAATATTTATGGAGCTTCTTAACAAGTTCAACACTTAACTCTTTCTCATAATATAATATTACATGAATTCATAATACAGAGACTAATCAATCGAGCTTTTCAGCCAATATCAAATGTTAAACTGGTTATCATAATACAGGGGAGTTAGAAGTGGGTCTGATAATTTAACTCACTTGGGTATTGGATTAAAGCTTGTACATCACCATTTTTGTCAAACATGGCAATCTTTAAAACGGGCCCAAAAGAGGAGAAGACCTAATTACAAGACAAATTATAAATGACATAGTGAACTCTTGTAAGTGACTCCAAAAACATAAACCATAGCAGTGAAGATACCATTTATATCATCTTTGTTTGGAGTCATTAATAAATAAGATAATAAGAAGGAATAGTAAAATTTGACTCTAAACTCATCATAGACCCTTTGATATATTGATGTTATTACTCATGTCTGGAGGCAAAATATTTTTTATACCATCTTCATGTGCAACTTCATTAACTCGCTCAGAAGGCTATCATCGAAGTCCTTATTAATAGGAAAAACGTAATAGGATAAGAAATGATGTTACAAACAGGCACCAGCCATTCTAATTATAGATATACAATAAGGGAAGCAACAAAATTGGTGAGAGTAATTAGTACTTGAGGTTGAAGAGCATAATACGAAGCAAAAGGAGTGGAACACTATGACACCCTGAGGTTGGTTGAATCTCTCTCGTCCCACACTTCTCAAACCGATCAATCAATAACTAGTGCCATTTTGGGATGACAATAACTTGTTATGGGTTCCTTTTTAAGTTTTGTTTAAAAAATAAGAGCATACATCATAGAACAGCAATATACATTCGCGTTTGATATGCACATAGTAAGATATAATGCCCGTAAGTTAAACTACATTATTATAATCTGACTAGTACCAATGTATAATCAAGGTCCTCTAGAAGCTTCTCACCGAATTCATGAAGTATAAGCTCTGCATTGCAACCGAGCTTCTGCAACTCATTCCATTCAGAAATGAAGGAAGTGTTTGGAAATGGAAAAGATCCTGGTATATTATAGGCTTAATTTCAGGCCTTTGAACCTGCAAAGATATCAAAACTGATGTTCCATATATATGAAATTGTCAACTTTAATGATAAACAACACTTGTGAGAATTGATGTTAGCTTTTTTTAACCTTAATAGCAGCATCCACGCCTGTTGCGCGAAGAGTAGCCCTGTAAACTCGATCCAAACTTTTTATGGCTATAGGCTCGTAGGGGATTTTGTTGAAAATGACATGTAGTGAATGTGAGGAATAACAACAAGCTCTTAACATTTTGGTTTCAGTTAATACTTGCTAAGTCAGGAACAACTCTTACCTCGATGGTATACTCAAGTAGATTGTTAATGGAACGAACCTAGGCTTGAATTCGTCTACTATTTGGCTATGCAAGAGTACTTCTGCAACAAAATCAAAAAACAAAATAATCAGCCGCAAGTAAAGTACTTTTATAAGCAACAAGAGACAATGTACTTTTATTTTATAAGCAAACAATAAATAAGAATATACATCTCCAAGTTTATTCTTACCCTGAAGTTTCATCTTTTGTCTAACTATTCACATTAATTAAACAATTAAGTTACTACTAAACTATTAAGATACTTTTACTATTTATCATGGTGCCCACTTTTACTAAAACGACAAATTAGAATACTTACCAATTTATGTTATCCGGAGTTAGCACAAACGATAAATCCATGGTCACATGAGAGTTGATTAATCTTTCAATTTTATGTCAAAACGAGCTTAATGAAGCGCTATAAATATAACCAAGACAATGTTGAGAACTAAGAGATGAGAACTAAAACTCAAAAATAAAATAACAAACCTTTGAAATTGCAGGTCTGCTTAGCTTTCCGTGTGGCCACTTTTCGACATTATTACATAAAAATACTTCAGGGCTTAAGAATTGTGATTGACCCGCCAATATCGACCTCAACATAAGGCTTTCACCTACATTAGTAATATGAACAACATTTACATAATCTACCATAAAGTGTACCTATCAAGTTCTATTAAGAGGAAAACAAATTATCTCAACTTTAGCATTAGTAGGTTATAGCTTATTAAAGATCACCCAAGAAGGAAGCATGACTATCAATCTATCATCAATAATGAAAGTATTAAACTATTCTTATTGTCTTATCATTGCTATTCAGGTCCAAATGCAAGTCAATTACATTATCAAGTGACAAATAAGTGGCAGTGAACAACATGTTACGAGCAAACAAGTTAAGTATGTTCCAAGATCCAAGTCAATAGCTTTAACAATAAGTGCATCAACTTAAAGTAAATTAGACAAGCACAAGCTTCTATTGTATCACAGTTAAACTCCAGTCTAGTACCCTCAAACACTACACACTGCATTTAATTTTCAAGGCGCCTGATGTAATCTCCAAACCCAAGACAACTAGCTTCCCCATATAGATAACTCTAATACATAAGCACTACTCTACACTCTGTATCATATAATTACCCCCCAAATATAACCCTAAGGAGGTAGCCTAGTGGTGAGTGCTGTAACTTTGAGGCCAGTCCTCACACGGTGTAGGCTTTAGTGGGGGAGAAGGTCTTTGCAAAAATAGTCATCTTTCTCTATATCAACCAACACTCTCTTAAGAGGAGACTAAGTCGTTTTAAACATTTTCCACATATTGTCCTTGGGACAAGGCATGTACCAAAGTCTCACAAATAAAATACTCACATTGATTAAACAATTAAGTTACTACTAAACTATTAAGATGTTTGTACCATAAGTATATGAACAGCTTCGTTATAAATCGGCTGACGATGTGGAAAAACCCGCCTGCTAACAACCGTTAACGAGTTCGAATCACTTAACCGCAACTTCAAATCCAAACAAAATTACGACCTAATTCAACTTAAAATCACATCGATCCAGTCAACTCTTCAATGTTCCTTTATAGCATTATTATCAAACATTAGGACCACAACTACTAATGCTTTCACTGAAGCATTTTATCAAACACTTGTGCACACACTAAAAATGCACACATATTAAACTATCATTGCTTAAATCATTTTATCAAAATCAGAATAAAATGAGATATATAACAATTGTGAAATTTAATTGATGAAGATACCTTTTCGATTGAAAAAGTTGGTTGAGTGCCCCGCGGTGTATGCGGCGGTTTTGGATGAGGCTTCTCCAACTTCCCGTTTGGTTTTTTAACTAACCACAACTCCTTTCGAACTTTCAAAGTTTCCAAGTCTTGCCTTGCCTTTACCGTGTCTTTGGTTTTGTCGTTCTGTAACAAGGTATTCAGTAAAGCCTCAAGCGCGTTCTTTTCGATGTGCATGACATCGAGATTGTGTTTTAGTTTTAGAAAGGGCCAATACTCAAGATCCCAAAAGATAGAACGCTTACTCCAATTCAATTCAATTTCTCGATTAGGTTTAGGGTTCTTTTTAGCAATATCTGGATGTTTCCCCGGGCGACGTTTTAAGACTTTACTAATTTGTAACTGGATCTCCAATTCGGAAAACTTTCTAGGTTTAGGTGTCGGTTCTTTTGAACCATAGTATTCCTTAAATTTATTCCTTTGTGGATGTTGTGTCCTTAAAAATCTTCTATGACCAACATAAGCGATTTTGTTCTTGACAGCCATCGATGGAGTGTCCACGTTACAAGTGGGGCATGCGTAGTAGCCTTGCCCACTCCACCCAGACAAACTACTTCGAGCTGGGAAATCATTGATGGTCCATAAGAGCGCCGCTTTCATTTGGAAATGAGTACCCATAGCAGCGTCTTTCGTCCAAACTCCTTTCCATAATTCTTGGAGTTCTTTAATCAAAGGCTGCAAGTAAACATCAATGTCCTTTGCAGGTGATTTAGGGCCGGGAATTAACATCGTCAACATTAAGGAAGTTTCTTTCATACACATCTACGGTGGTGTGTTGTATGTTGTCAATATGACCGGCCACATGCTGTAAGTTTGACTCATCATGCCAAAAGGATTAAAACCATCAGCAGCCAACCCTAATCGAACGTTTCTAGCATCACCAGAGAGAACTCAGGTTTCATCATGTCAAAATATTTCCATGCTCTACCATCACACGGGTGATTCATCTTACCTTTTTCCTTAGACTGTCCAGTAGCATGCCAAGTCATCCACTTTGCTATGTGTTTTGTGTTGAACATACGTTGTAGTCTAGGTGTTAACGGAAAGTAACGCACGATCTTTTTTGCAACTAACTTCCCGGCCTTTGTCTTCTTTTTGTATCTACTCTCTTTGCAGACTGGACAATTAGGCATCTTTAGGTTTTCCTCTGATCCCCAAAATAAAAAACAATCATTTATACAAGCATGGATCGATTCGTATCCCAACCCGATCTTTTTGTATGTCTTCTTGATTTCATAGTACGACGATGGGAAATTGTATCCTTTGCTAGGGGGACATGCCTTTTGGAGAAGAGCTAGAATCTTGTTAAACCCGGCATCAGTTATTTTATGTAAAGCCTTGATGTGCGAAATCTCTGTTGTAAATTCCAATGTACTCATATCACAACCCGGGTACAACTTTTGGGTGGACCTAGAAAGTAACTCTTCAAACTCGTTATTAGGACCCGTTGTTTGGGATGGTTGAGGACCAGTTGTTTGAGTTGGTGGAGTTGGGACATTATTTGCAGAAATATCTTCGAAAAACGTATCCATGTCAACGTGTTCAGGTGAATGCGGTACTGGTGGAGGTAGCGGAAGAATCGGTTCACCGTGATATTTCCAAGTGGTATAATGTTGGTCAAACCCGTAACGAGATATGTGTACCTCAAGAATTTCGAGGGTAACACGATTATCATCACGGTTACAACATCGACTACATGGGCAATGGATCTTTTGTGTGATGGGGTGCAACAATGGCTTACAATGCTTGATGAATGCAAAAAGACCATCTAAAAATTCTTCGGAATTACGATTGGATATAGTGGTCCAACTCTTATCAATTGTCATAACTGCGTTGCAAATAAACATATTCAAATAAATGATTTTTATTTTTTTATACCAAAAGGTCATTAACAAATATGAACTGTTCTGTTTACCTAGTGCAACTATGGAAGGCAATCCTAACCCACTCTTTGAATGTTTCGTCTCATATATGAATGCGTATAACCGATTTACTATTTGAGAAAATTTCGGCAGCATTTCCCCTCAACTCCCCAAATATGTGTTTAAAGACATATTCGTAGGAGTAAAGGAGAAACACTGTCGAAATCATCTCAAATAGTAAGCCAATTATACGCATTCATATCCTAAATGAGACAAAACATTCAAAAAGCAGTCCCAAACAGGGGACTTTCCGAAATTAATTTCTAATAAATTAATTTCGGACGGGTTTTCTATAGGTTGATTAACTTCGGACGGGGATTTTCCGAAATTAATCACTAAAATCCTAAAAAATTCCTAAACACATATCAATCACTTTTCAACATATAATCATATAAGGGGGTGTTTGTTTCGGCTTATACGTGGGCTTATGAGCTAATATGATTTCGGCTTATATATCATATGCACCAATTTTCCGAAATCAAAAAAGCCAGAAAATTGGGGCTTATGAAAATATAAGCCGAAATCAAATATGCTCATAAGCTTACATTTAAGCCGAAACAAACATCATATTTAAGCCGAAACAACACCGGTTCGTTCACATTTAAGCCGAAACAAACATCATATAAGCCGAAACAAACAGCCCGCATTTAAGCCGAAACAAACCTGTGGTTGACCGCTGTTGACTTTGGTTGACTGCGGTTGACTTCGGTTGACTGCAGTTGACTTCGGTTGACTGCGGTTAACTGCAAGGTTGCCGCCGGTGGTTGCTGCTGCCGCTGGTGGTTGCTGCTGCCGCCGGTGGTGGTGGTGGCTCTAACATACACATTATCAAATAATAAAACAAATTAACCTACTAATAATCAAAAAATAAACAAATTAACAAAATAAAACAAACAAACCTCTATATCAATTAAGGGTTTAAAACCAACCAAACAAGGGTTTAAGAATTATTAATTAGAGGATTAAAGAAAAAGAATTAAACTAATAGAAGAGGAGGAGTGGTGGTGGCTGCGGTGGTGGTACCGTGTGCTCGTGTGCGAGTGTGGTGGCGGGTGGGTGGCTGTGGGGGTGGCTGTGGTGGTGGATTTGGTAGATGTGGTGGCTGTGGTGGTGGCTGTGGTGGCTGTGTTGGTGGATGAGGAAGAAATAAGTTTTTTTTTCTAAGTATTTTGGTGTGAGTGAACCGGTGAGATCTATATTTTGGTGTTAGGGTCGACATTTTTGGGTCGACAATGTCGACCCTAAGTCATTCTATGTTTGGGTCGACTTTCCTTTTAAGTGTAGGGTCGACATTGTCGACCCTAAGTGTTTTTATTCTAGGCGGGTTATTTGACTTTTGGTGAAAATTTTGGAGGCAAACTTTGGGTCGACATTTGTGTTATTTTTAGGGTCGACAATGTCGACCCTAAACCTCTTAATAAAGTAAAACCTCATATATTACAAATAATCAATACTTTAATATTAAAATAATTAAAAACTTTACAAATATTTCATTAAAAATAAATAATAAAATAAATTACAAATCATTTGAAAATATTCTTTTATATTATTAATAATTAACATTAATATTAAAAAGAATAATAAATTAAAAATCATTCAAAATAGTATCGGTGAAACATAAAATGTTAATGAAAACTACGGTAACGGCGTGTGTAGCGGTGGTGATGATTGAAAATAGTAATGAAAAAGTATAATGTGTTTTTATTTGAATATATCTCTAGTCTTTAAATATTGGTTTAATGATAGTAATAAGTTCATTTATTGTCTGGTATATAATAAGTTCGTATATAATTATTATATAAAATGATTTTTTATAAAATATATAATAACTTTTTTATAAAATATATAACTTTTTATAAAAAATATAAATTGGTTCGTTTCGGCCGGGTCGGTCCGGTTCCTCGTTTCGTATATAATTATTATATAAAATGATTTTTTATAAAATATATAATAACTTTTTTATAAAATATATAACTTTTTATAAAAAATATAAATTGGTTCGTTTCGGCCGGGTCGGTCCGGTTCCTCGTTTCGTATATAATTATTATATAAAATGATTTTTTATAAAATATATAATAACTTTTTTATAAAATATATAACTTTTTATAAAAAATATAAATTGGTTCGTTTCGGCCGGGTCGGTCCGGTTCCTCGTTTCGTATATAATTATTATATAAAATGATTTTTTATAAAATATATAATAACTTTTTTATAAAATATATAACTTTTTATAAAAAATATAAATTGGTTCGTTTCGGCCGGGTCGGTCCGGTTCCTCGTTTCGTATATAATTATTATATAAAATGATTTTTCAAAAGTATAGTTACGGTTTCATATTCAGGTTCAATGTAGAGTTAGGGTTCATATTAAAGGTGTAATGTATGATTTAGGGTTCATATTAAGTTCAAGTGTCTATTAGGGTTCGATTTTAGAGGTCCGAATGAGTGAAGTTAGGGTTTTCGATAATTAGAGGTTCAATGTATGAGTTAAGGGTCTAATATTTAGAGGTTCTATGTAGATTTAAGGTTATATATAAAGTTCAATGGTATGATTAGGGTTGCTATATTAGAGGTATCAGATGTATAGTATGTTTCATGTTAAGGTATGCAATGTATGATTATGGGTTTCAAAAATTCAAACACACCCTCAAAGAACTTCAACACCCAACCCCGCCAAAAACTAACAAAACTCACGCCCAAAAATTCCCCCACCAAGAAACTAAAAACATTAAACAACGTCTACCCAACCTCTAACTTTAAACTCAAAACGCCCGTCCAACTACTCTCCCTACCTCCCACCTCACTTACAGAACGACTATACTCCCTACTAACGCCATCTCCCCCAAGCCCAATCATTCTTCTTCTTTCTTTACCAAAAACAAAGATATAGCTTATAAATCACTGCACCGCCCGATCATTTGTACAAGCACGCACCAGGAACTAAGGAGAATTGCTTGTTTTCTTGGCTATTGTGTGGATGATGAGATCAAGAAGTGTTCAGAGCTGATTGACTGTGAGTATTGGATATCAAAGATGTTGGCAGATGAGTTGGATGTGGAGAATACATGCTTGAAGAAAGAAACTGAAATGCCAACTCAAGCTGAAGAAGGAAGCAGTGAGCCGAGGCAAGAGCATGGAGGATTAAACTCGAGTTGGAGAGATTGGAACGCGAGTTTGAGTGAGATTGAGCGAAGGAATGTTTGGAGAGACTCTATGTTGATTTGGAATAATTATATGCTCGAACATTCCAATGCCCATTCTCCATTATTTGGCGGACCAAGGTAACTTTGCATACCCAACTTATAAGCCACCAAATGTTCCACCATACCCGTATCCATATAAACCATACCCTTACCCTTACACGCATTACCTTAACCCGAGTAATTAAAGCAACCAATGAGGAAGCTATGGATTGGGTGGTGATGATTACTTCACGAGTGCCATGCCAGATTTTGGAGGTAGTTCTTCGGGACATGAAGTTAGAAGTTCATCTAGAGGGGATGGATTTAATGAAGATGGTGATATGGATGAGTGATTGCACGAAAAAGTTTAAAAACTTTGTTTAAATTTAGTTGGATAATTTAATTCGTATCATAGGAAGTTAAACTTATGTGTGTTAAACTATTTTTGTGGATTGTTAATTTTAGGATGTTTTTATTTATTTATCATGTTTGTGACAACCAGAAATTTTCATAACTTTAAATTATATTTCACCCTTTGACTTTTTGGTTCCGACTTGACTTTTTGACTTTTTGACCTTTTACTGTCACATAAAAACGATTACCGCGTAGCCGGTAAATTTTTGAAACATATTTAAATAATAAATCATATTTATTATTATATATCTCTCATTTGAAAATTCATTTTTTTCAAACTTATTTGAAACGAAAATGAGAAAGTACCTCGCAAATTGTGAAAAACTGCTCACGACACGTACCGACGCGAAAATAATTAAATGATATTTAATTATCACATATTTAATAAAAATAATTAATAAATTATTTTACATTTATTCAAAAATGTTTGTCAAAAATGCGAATATTCGAATTAAAGTTTTATTTTTACGGACAAAGCTTGCTCGTGATACCCGATGGCTACCAAATAAATAATAATGATTTTAAATATATTTTATAAAAACATTTATAAAATACTAGTCATATAAATACTCATTTTCGTAGGAAAAACTATTTGGAAAATAATGGCGCAACTTTCGTGTTTTGAATCGTCCGTTAACTAGCCTTAACGAGTCCCGAACCATTAATTAACAAAAGTTACACTTTTAGTCCATGTGGAAATAATTACACCATCTACCCTAGGCTATCATGCACTTGCTACATTATTTTTAAACTTTACACTATATAAGGAAACCTTATTAGGGTTTTATTCATTTATAACATAGCCACACACACAAACACACTTCTCCTTCTTTTTCTTTTTCGGCGCGCGCCTCCTCCCATTTCCGGTCAGATTCTATCCAAACTCCGACCATAGCCGCTACCATCATCCAACCGACGCTGCCACTACACCATCCTATCTTCACGCCATATCCACCACAGTCACATCACCATCTTCGCCACCCCGTCACCCTCTCCAACCGACGAACACCACTTCACCACCCTCGTCATTGTGACATCCATGATTTAATCAGGTTAGTGATACCTTTAGAAATGACTAAGAGTTCGTTTTGTGTGATTTTTGTGTGCTATGTGTTATATATATGTGCTAAGTGATTTGAATAGGTGCATGATATCATTTTGAGGTGTATGATCATCTCATTTTGAGTGTGTTTGTGTTTGGTGATGAGTATTCCATTTGTTCATGTGTAGTGATAATGAAAAAGAATGGCGTATTTCATTCAATGTTACGTCAATAGTTGGATGATTTTGTGTTAAGCGTTTACAGGAAACGCATCATGTTGGTAATAAGTGTATTGAGTGAAATTTGGATATTTATAGAAGACTTTCTAAATATAGAAAGTAAATTGTGAGATGAAAAGTTATTTTTAGAAAGTTAGTAAGTAGCATTTATGTAAAAAGGTTTACCCAAATTAGCTTAGGTTTTTATGAAAACTTAAGGTAATAAAGATAATTAGTAAATTAATAATTAAATAAAAAAATAAAAAAAATAAAATAAAGGGGTGTTATTCGGCCGGTTTAAAGAAAAAAAAGGAAACAAAGTTTGACTATAATTAGGATTCTAAGGATATAAATACAAAACCAATAAAATCCTAAATCATTTTTCTCTCCCTCTCTCCTTGAGTTCGGTCGAAGCCCCCAAAGAAGAAGGAAAAAAATAAATTTTTTTTATCAAGGTTCAAGGTGTGATTCAAGTATAATTAAGTGAAGGTTTAGGTATGATCTTAATTAAGTTTTTATTTAGTTTTCTTTAAATCATGTAACAATTAATATGATGGATCATTAGAGTTTTAAAAACTTCTGTAATTAAGGATGTATTAATCATGCTAGAGCGATTAGGGTTTAATTAGGATCATATTGGTGTAAATGGTTAGGGTTAGATCGCGTTAATTTATGATTTAGAGTTGAGCAGATTTTAGGTCTGTGTTCAACTGATGATATCTTGATGATAGAAACGTGTTTTGATATGATTCAAAAGCCTAAATTGAAGGTCAAAGAGTCTATTTTTCAAAAAATCTAGCCTTAAGTCGTTTTGAGTTTGGGAAGTCATTTAAATATTGATTATACTAAAAGTTGTCAAAACAGTAAATACGTGTCTGAATTAGGTCATGTTTGGGAGGGAAAACCCTAACTTAAAAGTGGAATTAAGGTTAGCCAATCTACACTGATTAAGTTCTATATGTATATAAAGAAACCTTAGAAGGAGAGCTTCTGATTGTGTGTCTAAGTAGGGTAATTGTTGCCATACTTATTAGTGTGCAATCAAATCCGAATTGAGACAGTTTTAAAGTTGGATCTTATTTGGGATAGTTGCACATGTAATGAGTAGTTGGTGTTAATACAAATAAACCGTAAAAATGTTTATTTATATTTTACAATCTTTCTTTGTTTTGATGAATAATAAAACATAAACTTATCTAAACAACAAAACTTATAAGTTCTAAACCAATAGTTTTCCAACATCACCTCTCTCAAACAAACTCTTCACTTAAAAATAATTCTTAGAATACAAATGTATAACTTTCACATTCTAAACACTTTATTAGAAAATATTTACAAAAACTTTTAAATATTTCTCTTACCAAATCTGAAAGCAATCTAGCAAGATTTCCTATGATTCTCTAAGATTTTCTAATTTAAAATTCGGATCTGGCTACTGTATGCCGGTGCCATTAATTTTGGCTGCCGGTTATATTCGCCAATGGCACCGGCAAAATTGGGCTACCATAATTTTCATGCCTATAAATACCAACTCATTTCTCTTGGTTTAGGCATTCACTCACATAACATCTTTCTCTATATACTCAGCTAATCACTGATCTTCTATCATGAATCTTTCATTTTAGTGTTTTGTAGACCTCTTAATAAAAGAAGCTCTACCGAGCATGTCCTTTAAGGATCAAGCCTACGACTCCTTCAAAGCATGTGTATCCCATCACTCATGGATCAAGATATTGATCTCAAGATATTATTTCACGTTCATTGTAATCATGTAAATGAGAGTCATATGACTAAATGTTGCTTATAAGAGTTTTTGGTGTTAATTTGTAAATAATGTTGGTGTTTGGCACCTAGTAGAGGGCAAACACATCGACATATTATGTTTCATATTAATGGGACTTGATGTCTAGCTTTGTATCATAATAGGGTGTAAGCTTGTGCGGGGACATGGTTCTTCTTTATATAACCTGGTGTTTAGCTTAGCACCAGATAAAAGGATAAGCAATGTTGTGAGGCTTCTTCGCCAGTCAAAAGAAGTATTGGTGAATAGTGCATTCGAACTCTCGAGTAGGTGACTCAGGGAGTAGAGTAGGGCAAGGTAGGTGACCTTGTAGCCGAACCACTATAAATACTGTGTCACATATCCTTTTACTTATCATACCCTATCATGTGTTTAGTACTTATGCTCATTCGTTCACTTTAAGATCTAATATGAGAAAATGAAAATTAAAATGAGATTTAATTTTGGAAAACTATTCAACCCCCCCTTCTAGTTTTCCACAATTGGTACCAGAGCAGGTTACCGAAGATTTTTCAAATAAACTATAATTCAAAAATCTTCAAATATTCAATCAAATATTTGTCAAAAACTAAAATCATAAGGCATATACACCTTCTTCCTTTATATGTTTTCTTAAAAAGCTTGGCGCATGAAAAATGTGTAAAAAGGGGGACTGTTTCGGGCTGGCCCAACAAGCCGGTTCCGCCGGTGCCATCGATTAAAAGCGCCGGCTGAGGTAAGTAAACATAATCGCGGATCTGAACATTTTTGGGTTTGGGCCTCTCCCTCCATCATGGACTCACTAATCTTTTAAAGAAATTTTTTTTGGACCAAAATTTTTTTAAGTTGTAAATTTTTCTTTTCGGAGCGAAAACCAGTATCCTATGTAAAAGTTCAAATATTTTTTTTATAAAATCAGTTTCAAATATGATATTCCCCTCTTAGAACAAATCTAATTTTTTTTATATGAAATCATCCAAGCTTCCTTGATAATTAGTTGCTCCTGTCTTCTACCTCTTCTACTCTCACTATATGAGATTGTACTATAAATGACTCATGTATACTCTGTTAAATAATTAAAATATTCCTGTCATACCGTTTCCCCTAGTACAACACTCTCTACTTTCAATTTCATACCTTATGATATCTTGGCGTAAAATTTTGGGTATTGAAATCCATTCAAAATTCAAAACCTCCTTCACACCTCCCCATAACCCATCGCCGCATCTACTCTACATAAAATCACTCATCTCTGTCCTCCTTCATTTATCCTTCAAATTTTTCAAAAAAGTCAAACCTCTTCTCGTATCCCTCTCTCAAGCTATCACCGGTTACCTCATGGAAGCAATCTGGGAAATCCTAATCCACGTCTTGATCACCATTATCAACTCTCTCGTAATGCTCATATATCCTATGATCAAGTTTTTGCATGGAGACGTGTTCTTCATTCTAGCTTTTTATATTACTATTGTATTTCCTATTCTATGTATCGCGCTTTGGGTTGAATCAATGTATATGTAATCTTTCATTTTTACTTTTTTGTTTCATTATAACTTATTGTTTTATGTTTCTATAGAAAAAAACAACAACAATAACAAGGAGGCCATATTACACTCATACAAAAAAAAATCTAACACTATAAACAATTTTTTTATTATATATTAAAAAAAACAAACCTTGGCCGGTGCCATTGGAAAACCAAGCCGGTTCTCTTAACCAAATAGCACCGACAGAACCAGGGATCTTACTGAACTGAACGTCTTCTTCTCATCTTTCCACTGTTTGAAACTCACACCCCAAGAAATCTCCATTGGCGAATCTTGCAAAATTTCATTTTTTCTCACATATATAAACTCCCAATTGTAAGTTCTTCATACACATTTTCTATAATCAACTCTTAGTTTATAATTACTTGCAAAAATTAATTTTTAGGGTTAAAATTCCTTAGATCAAATCACCCTAATTTTCTACAAAGTAATTAGCCTTAAGTAATCTTAGCTAGCATATTGCACGTTGATCCTAGTTAAGGAATACACCCATGCACATTCTTTTATAAAATCAAAAACTCATTTCAAAAAAGGGGGTGATGATAAAAGGAATTTCCATTGTTAATTACCATAAAAACTATGATAAAACTGATCATTTCCGAAAAACTTTAGGTATTTGAAAGCAATCGTGTCCTTTCTCACTTTCTTTATTTTTAGGAGCATCATGCCGAAATCGACCGACGTTGATCATCATGACACCGGCTACTACATTCCCATGTATCATCATGCCGGAGGCTTTACCAAGGAAGAAAGAAAGGTTTACAAGTCTCTCATAAATCGACTCTTTCATGAAGGACGGGTCGTCCTTCCTAACTTCCTCGAGGACGAACCAAGTCTTCGCAACATCTTTTTGGCAATTGGTTTTGATTGTCTTCTAAATATTAATGAACAAATTTGTCCCGTCTTCGTTCTACAATTTTACAAAAGTGTCCGCTTTATTCGAAACCTCAATGGAACCCTCTCTATAATGTTGAAACCACTCTCATTCTTGAAAACTTTGCTTAAATTCTCAAAATTCCTTATGAAGGTGTTTGTGTGTACACTTTCGAATGACCTATCTCATCCCTTTCAAGACATTGTGATCCTCACCCCAACCTCTATCCTCCACCTCGCGAAGATCCAACTTTGATTCGTGACGCCTTATTCCACACAAGAATGGAACCCAAGTATCGAAAAATCAAAGGAGAAGACGTTGTCCTCGACCCCTTTCAAATGATCAACACCGAATTAAAAGATAAATTCAAGAAGTGGAGCACCATCATCAGTGAAAATGCCATAAGCCTCACCAGTCACAATGATCACCCCAATGCATCCTTGTGCTACATGCTCTATTGTCTCACCATTGGCAAACACTTCAATCTTGCTTACTATATTGCTCATTGAATGATAAGTGTGACTCAAAGTAGCGAAATGACTCTCCTTTATGCCATGCTCCCCACTAGGATTTTTAAGTATGTTCGGTCCAAACAACCATACCCCTTGTCTAATGACTTTCAACTTGTGGACCATGTCATGATCCCCCTCTCCAACAAAAGAGTCTTCCGGCTCAAATCCAAGGGCAAAAGGCCACGTCTACCAACTCCAACTCCCTCCACTTCTACCTCATCCGACTCACCTCCTCCAAACCAAGGAGTGGGAAATGATCCCGTGAGTAACTACACTCTTGATCCTATTTACTACATGAACCAAACTAAGGGCTTGTTCAAGTGCCTCTTCCACTACCTTTGCAAGAAGAAGTAGAGTTTGCTACTAGGGAAAAACATCATGGTGTGTCGTTAAAACTATGTATGGGTATGTTTAAAACTATTTGTATTATGTATGGTATGCTAGATAACTCGGATAATGTGATGTGTGCCTTTTTATCCCTTTCTAATAGTATAGAGGGGCGTTTGGTTCTATCAAGACATTATGATCTATGCTTTTTCTTATCCCTCTATAATATTTGAACCTATCTAGAACACGTAGAACGCATGTTATACCCTCGTCTAACATTAAAAGTGGAGACTTGTTACTTGTCAACTCTTAATGACGTCAATGTAGCTTAACTTTGTAGCGTTTAATGAGTATTTAACCAAACATTAGAAGAGTGTAATAGCTACAAGAACTCACGAGTTGTGGGGTTCTGGATCTTGAAGTCTATAATACGTGGGCTAACATTGGCTATATACTTATGCCTCTTGTCTTCTCTTTCGGTAGATATAATTAATAAGCCATGGAAAAAGTTAATTTCAATCTATGATAATTTACTTTAAGAGTAAAAATATTAGGGGCTGAAAGTTGATATATCAAACAACATGGTGCTGATGTATCTGTTACATTTAACGGAATGAAGACATGTCTGGTGGGAGGTGTTATTCTTTTAAAAAGATTAGCTTGACCTTAACCAACACAATATTATTGTAATAAGCCAAGAGTGAACTAATGTTCTGTTATGATTTTGTGAGTGAGACATGACCCGATGAACGTGACCCAAAATTCGGCCCCGAATTTTAATCAACAAAAACCCTATTTATCCTCATTAATTCATATCCTAGTGTTTCAAAACTTGTAATCTTTCATTTATAACACATTTAATGTTTGATTAGAGTTCATAACAAGTAATTAAACCATGTTCATGAGATTAAACCATGAAAACTTTAACAAAACATTTACATATGACTAACCCCTTTTTATAACTCATGATTTTATGTTAAAACTTGTATGTGTAATCATGGTGACCAAAGAAAATAACAAGAACAAGATGATTACCTATGGAAGAGAATGTAGAGGAGAAGAACACAAATCGAAACACAAAACCACACCAAAGGATGAAGAATTAAAGCACACCAAAAGCACCAAAACCTTCAGACACACCAAAGAACACTTATACTTCTTTCTTGCTAGAACCTTCAATGGAGGATTACACCAATTTAGGAAGATGAAATTTTTAATAATGATGGAGTATGGGAGGAGGATAGGCTGGTTTATATAGATAGAGAGGAGGGGATGAGGACAAATTAATGTGATGCAAATTCTAAAGCTAGTTTCCATTTATTTCACACTAATTCAAACTTTCAAATTTAAAAGATATCGGTGTGATTACACCTACATATGGTCGGTCATATAGGGGGTCAAAAGGAGGGCAAAATAATTTTTTTACCTTTTTTAAAACATTGCATAAAATCTTTCCTAAACCTTTAATACTTATCTCTTAAAGATAGGTATTAACTAAAAATGAAAGAAAATAATCTAATTAATCCAAATTTTCAATATATATATATATATATTATATTAAATAATATACTATATATATAAATATATAAATAAATAAAATAAATATATTATCTCAAACGAAAATCACATACTTTAGGTTATATTTTCATTATTTCCAAAATCCATAACTTAAGGTTTTTATTTCCAACTTCTTTTATTATACCTTAGGTTATACTTTAAAATTAATAAAATGAATTGAAAATTTTAAATTTTCAAAATTTTGGGTTTTACACAAGGAGAACCACTAAGTTGTCACAAACTTTCTAGGACCAATAGATATATCTTAAGAACAACCAAGACATGAACAGCCATGAGATGAGAGGCCAAGTCTACTATGCCACAGTTGTTTAGAGACATGACAAACAAATGTAGAATTAGCACTGCCAGCATTAGACTTACCAATTTGATCCACATCAAACGTATACAGGCCATCAGCCTTACTACTTGTCCCCAAGGTTTTGACAAGATTCAAATCCTGAATGTAACACTTAGTCTCATCAAACCCAACAAACAATTTACTATCTTTAATCAGCTTATGCACAGACATAAGACTCTCACAATAAAATCAGGGATCACAAAAACAATCAAATAACCAATACATTACAGTTAGTCTCTTAAACTTCACAAATAGCAGAATTTTAGTAGCCAAGAGTCTTTTTTCTTTTTTTTCCTATTAGGAGGCCCACAACCCAGGTTAAGACTAGTATGGCAGATATTTTAGCCAAAGTCCCATTAGGATGACCCACAGTCAGGTTAAGACTAGATATATCATATACATTAAACTTGTCTTTAGTAGAGTTAGTGAGATGTTGATTAGCCCTTGAATCTATTATCCACCCCAAAGTGAGATTATACATGTAAGAATAGGTATGAGCACAGAAGAATTTCTCAAAATGCATATTAAACAAAACATTTCCATTAAAGAAGGTAGGTCTCATACCTGCCATATTGGCATTAGCATTCCCTGAAAGTTTTTCATTGATAAGAGAGAGGATTTTCATCATTTGTTCTTTTGTAAACTGAGTGTCAAAGCTTGTAGACCCAGAAGAAGTAGAAGCACCCTTGGATGCTTCAGTATTGTTGTTATAGACTTTTCCATTAGAATTACTAAAAGAGTTACCCCCCTGTTGTGTTAGATTAGGATTCTTTTTAAAACTACCAGGATATCCAATAATTTCATAACATTTTTCAATTGTGTGACCAATTAACCCACAATCTTTACATAATAGATTTGGATTTGGGCCTCTATTAGCAGAATTATTATTACCCCTTCTAGGTTCATTCCCCTAAAGTTATTAGATTTGACCACCAAAGCAGCAGGTTGCACTTTGTTCCCAGACCCAGACCGAGTTCCAGGATGAAGTCCCCTATGGGACTCCTCCCTGGAAACCACATTAAAAGCCTCTTTAACATCAGGTAAAGGATCTCTAGCAAGAATATTACTCCTAATGTTTTGATAAACATCATTCAACCCCATAAGAAACTGCATGAGTCTAATTAACTGATTATACTTAAGAACACCTTCATGAGCAGCACACGTACAGGCAGGTAACAAGCTTAAGGTATCAAAATCCCTCCATTAGGAGTTAAGTTTATGATAATACTCAGGCACAGATAAATCACCATGTTTCAGACCATGAATTTTATAAATGACATTAAAGATAACAGACCCATCCATTTTATCATAGGTTTCTTTCAATTCTTCCTAAACCTCAGAAGCAATTTGAGAATAAACTTGACCAAGATACAAATAAGGAGACAAAGAACTAAGAATCCAACCAAGCACAATAGCATTACACCTTTCCCATTGCTGGGCAAGCACAAGACTAGTAACAGGTTTAACATAAGTACCATCCACAAAACCAAACTTATTTTTACCAGTTAAAGCAATATTCATAGCAGTTGACCACATCTTATAATATTCAGTTCCAGTCAACTTAAAACCAATTAAGGGCACATTATAATGATCATTATTTTGTAAAAACAATGGATTACCAGCATCTAAAGTATTAATAGCAACAGCAACCATGACAACAATACACAAATAACCAGACAAAGCAACAAAAAAGAAAATAACAAATAAAGAACAATAAGCTATAAACAAACAAAGACAACAAGAGAAAGAACGTAGTTCCCAGGATTCTACACCACTCAAATGGTGGCAGGATTCCACACCATAACTCTAGTTGATGCCACGTAGAAGCACTTGTCGAGAGAAAAGCAATAGGAAGAGTTGACGGCTTGGTAACTGGATAGAGATCTCCCAAACTGTCACATCGAAGGAGGATATGACGAGTCAAGTAATCCTTCACAGAAAAACCAAAGGCGTCAAATTCAATAGTACAATTATTATCCCTAGTGAAGTGACGAACATAAATGAGATTTTTAATTATATTGGGGGGTTACAAGAACATTATGAAAATGAATAGGGCGATGATGGGAAGGAATAATGCTATGGCCGGTGTTGGTGACGGGAATAGACTTGCCATCACCAGCGTGAACAGATGGAAATAAGCGTTTATCACCATGTATCACATCAAATATTCCATGTGTTATGTGTATGTGGTAGAACATAATATACAGTTTTTAAAAACTTTTGTTTTTGACTCCTCAAGACCGTTAATCTCATTTAGAATTTCTGTTTCAGGTGTACTATAGGAAAAGGTGGCTTTGCTGGCGTGGTTTTAGGATCAGCGTCTTTTGTCTTTGCAATCATGACCATTCTCTCTGAGAATATAAATGAAAAATTCATTTTTAACCATATTTCATATTTTTGTGCTACATTAATCCTCTGCTCGCTAGGGGTCTTGATGGGTCTCATCCATATCGCGATCGACAATAAGTACGCTAATGACACTCGGCGGAAGTTGAATAACTTTCTCGGGTGTACTGCCGTATACCTAATATACTACGGGTTGGTTTTCTGGATCGTGGTCATTTTCACACACTCCACGTCACCCCGAACCATGATTTCATGGTGGGTAGCGTTAGGTGTTTTCCCTTTTGTCGGCATACCCTTTTCCAACTACGGTAAGTCACATTTTCTTTGTTTCTATATTTTGTTCCCCAATTACTATTGTTTTTATATTTAGTTCCATATGACATACTAATGTTTTTCCTGCTTTTATTATTCGAATAGGTTTGTTGCCGGTGGCGGAGAACCAAGGCCCACTCGACATAGAAAACCAAGGCCATATCCGGTCAAGACGCGGTCAGACCCGGCCATATCCGGCCAAGACCCGGCCAAAGCGGACCATATTTGGCCAGACCCGGCGATATCCGGCCAAGACCCGGTCAGACCTGGCCATATTTGGCCAAGACCCGGTCATATCCGGTCATATCCGGCCAAGACCCGACATAGAAAACCAAGGAGAAGGAGAAGGTGGAGAATACCGCTCACCCTGATGACGAGGAATCTGGAAGGAAAAAAACAGCAGATGATCAGTACTAGTATTATTTGTTTTTGTTTTGGATTGCATAATTTCCTTTTACATTTAATGTTTTGAACTTAATCTTGAACTCGTTGTTTTTCTTTTGGTTTGCTTAATTGCCTTTTACATTTAACGTTTTGAACTTAATCTTGAACTCGTCTTGCAATGATCCATATATCTGCTTGCATTAGTTTGTTTGTTGTTGTTGTTGATTCATATTCTGGTATCCGTTGTTGATGAGAAACTCTCAAATGGTAAACATGTGGTTAAAAATTTTCATTTAAACTCTCCGTCTTCTCCATAATCTACCGAGTCGCTGGTAGTAAGAACAAACAATGATTGGAACAAGTGGTTTCGATAGCAGACTCTTGGTTTACAATTTCGCATTTGTTTTATGTTTTTCAAAGACTGTTGATGGTATTTGGAGGCAACTACACATCATGATAGTATTTATGCAATTTAGCATGTATGTAGATCTCAATAAGTGTAGAATGTATTCAAATTCTAAAGAGTTATCATATATAGGCCTAACAATACACTTTTTCTTTTTCATCATTTCTCACAAATTAATATTTTAAATGCACCAATCACATCTTTAGGTCTAATTTTAAGCATAAGTTTTAAGCATACAAATCATTTTTCAAGTCTAAATATCTCACGTTAGGCATTTTTGACCGATAAATAGAGTTTACTTTTGCTAAATATATTGCACTTTTTGACCGATATATACACTAGTTAATTCATTCATTCTATAGAGTTTACTTTTGTTGCATATATTGCAGTTTTAGACCAACTGTAAACCAAACGTCTTGGAGCTATCACAAGTGAATATCATTTTGGAATATATATATATATATATGAAATTGTAGATTACGTACGATTTCTATTGTAAACCAAACGTCTTGTGTGCTATCACAAATGAATATCATTTTGAAAAGTATATATATGAAAAAATAGATTACGTAAGATTTCTACTATAAATCAAACGTCTTGTGTGCTATCACAAGCGAATATCATTTTGAATATCAACTGAATCAAATAGCTAAGAAAATGAAGGATCAAGTCAAAAGGTATCCTTACTAAAACGACGGAATATCTATACAAATAACGAAATGTGAATTAACCCACGAAACAACCGGTATAAATAATAATAGTTTAAAGGAATATTTGTACCTTTAGCGATTAATATGCAAACGAAATGAGACAAACACAAATGAAGGAATTACAAAAAATAGCCACCCACTAGGATGTTACAAAATAACAATTTTACACTATTTTAAACTTAACTTATTTTAAAGGATTTTAACTACTCAAATTTTACCAAAAATAAGAGGGTTTGTCTTTACTTAGTTAGGGTTTTTAAAATTTTTTTGATTTTATTATTATTTTAGGTAGTTTACCTTACCTAAAAACCCAACCCATATCACTTCTAAAAATTAGACCAAAAATAACAGGTTGTTCCTTAAATTGTTTAAATGTTGGTCAACAATCATGGGGTTGTTGTTTTCATTTCACAATTTTAGTATATGACCATATGACCTTGTTACAACAAAAACCAGTTCCCGAAAATCTGCCTATTAGACATCTTGGAAAATTATGAAAAAAAATAAGGATTATAGTAAGAAAAGTAGGACTTATAGTTTATTGTTTTGTTTTAGAAATATAGTAAGTAATAAAGTAATGTAGTCAGTTTAGTCTAATAAGAGCTGGCTTTAAAAATCTAGCTGTTTTTAGTATCAAAGTAGTAGTAGTTAGATAAGTTTAGTGTTATACAGTTAGGTGTTGCAGTCTAGTAGGATAGTTAGTGTATGTATAGGAGTAGTAGTAGAATGTAAAGTATTTTAGTAATAGTAAAGAAAGTTAGTGTCAGTGAGTTGGAGTGGTAAAGTGGAATGAGTACTTGGCTAAGGGTGGTATATAGTTTCATTGTACAATGTAGGGTAAAGTCGTATTAAAGTCGATATAATGTAGTATAGTCTAGAGTATAGGTTCAGTTTTTAGCAAAAGTAGTAGTCAATAGTAAGTAACAACGTTGTAACTAGTAAGTAGTAGTTAAGTTAAAGAGTATAGTAGTAGTAACTAAAATATTTATTTTTACCAAGCGTTCGAAAATTCCCTTTACCTCCTTATGGTTTTTGAATTAAAAATCAAATACTACAAGTGAAATTTTCGGATTTAATTTCCAGAATTGAAACTTAATCTTGTAAAATCTAAAAATCGACCTTCCCGACCTCCAATCTAATAATCGACTTCACTTTAGGCTTAATAATCATCTTAAAATCAATTTTTATGAGTGAGACATGACCCGATGAATCGTTTTTGACCCAAATTCTGCCCCGAATTTTCAATCAACAAAAACCCTAGTTTTTTTTTTTTTTTTTTTATCCTCATTATTCATTATCCTTAGGGTTTCTTTCCAAAATTGTAATCTTTCATTTATAACACATTTAATGTTTGATTAGAGTTCATAACAAGTAATTAAACCATGTTCATGAGATTAAACCATGATAAGTTTAACAAAACACTTGCCATTATTTATTTTTAGGGTTTTACGCGTTTGCTTTTAATTTTCATCGTTTAGTTAAATCACGTAAACTAAAAATCAACATTCAACGTAAAAAGACATCAAACAAGTAAAAGTTTACGTCAAGCAAGTGTTATATAATTATTACGAGAATAATTTATAACTTTTCATATTTTATTTTTATTGGTTACGTAAAACGTTTACGTTTCGCAATAAAATACATTTAAGCGTACACGGAAGCACCAATACCCATCTATACTCAAACAAATACCCACTTTTATACCCAATACACAAAAATTAAATAATTCCTATACCACTAACCACATAGGGCCAGATTCATGTTAATAAAACACAAACCAAATTCAAAACTTTCACTTCTAATAATGCACATGCTAATTTTCCACTAAGATCACATCCCTCCTCCTAGAGAGGAGGAGATCACCTTACACAAATGTACCTATGTAAATAATAAATCAAGTATTTTTAGCAATTAATAAATTGTTGGACAAGTATACTATTTTTACAAATACAAATACATGGACATTTATTTTTGCAAAGTACAAATTTATATTGTTAAATTTTATAAATTAAACAAACATGTTTAGGTGGTGATGTAACTATATAGAATTGTATGTAGCGTTAGTTATTCAAAGTACATTGTACTCATGCGGCCTATAATTAATTAGGTTGCACTCGGATTCCGCGAGACATTTCACTTACTTGATTTAGATAATCAATCATTCACTTTAGGTGAGTTCATAGCCCTATTTTTATACAATTACAATGATTTACAACATTGGGGTGAGAAACATGCATTGTTTTACATATTGGACGCAAGTACACTTTTAATAATTTACGAGTTTGCCTAAGTAGCTATAACCCACTATGCCCATAAATCATGAACTGTTAATTACTGGATTGTAAGCGCGAATGTTATGAATAGATCTATTTGGGATTGACATCCCCGTTCAGGTGAGTAGCGCTCACTAGTTTCGGAGGTACCAAAACGACAAATGTATACCGTGTCGGAACAATTTGGATGTTGCGGGTTGAACATCTATACGGGCACATTATTTTCATTAATTTGCATACATATATGTTGTAGCTTCAGTGTCACGAGCTTAGTGCATTTCGTAATTACTTTTGAGATATTGTATGTGTTACATGTCTTACACTTGGAAATCTTGCGGTCATACTTTATACATTAGTTAAACTTGTGAATTCATCAACTTTATGTTGACCTTTTAAAACATATTTTTCTCAGGTCAATAAGGCAAGAACAAGGATACATTGGTGGTCATCATTTTGGAGTCACATTATCATAAAGATTTATGTGCATTACATTTTGGAGATTTGTTATGTATTAAAATCTTTACACTTTTTAAGGATGAACAAATTAAGCTATGGGCTTTTGTAACAAACAATTTATTTAAACCAATGTATCATTTTCAAACGACTCATATAAAGGTCGTTCTCATATCTTGTGTTGTTGATCTATGATGTAACACTCTCAGACCCATATTTCGCTGCGACCCTATTTGGGGGTGTTACAGCTTGTAGACCCAGAAGAAGTAGAAGCACCCTTAGGTGCTTTAGTATTGTTATTAAAGACTTTTCCATTAGAATTACCAAAAGAGTTACCCTCTGCCTTGTTAGATTAGGATTCTTTTAAAACCAACAGGATATCTAATTATTTCATAACATCGTTCAATTGTGTGACCAATTAACCTATAATTTTTACATAATAGATTTGGATTTGGGCCTCTGTTAGCAGAATTATTATTACCCCTTCTAGGTTCATTCCCCCTAAAGTTATTAGATTTGACCACAAAAGCAGCAGGTTGCACTTTGTTCCCAAACCCAGACCCAGTTCCAGGATGAAGTCCCCTATGAGACTCCTCCCTGGAAACCACATTAAAAGCCTCTTTAACATCAGGTAAAGGATCTCTAGCAAGAATATTACTCTTAATGTTATGATAAACATCATTCAATCCCATAAGAAACTGCACAAGTCTAATTAACTGATTATGCTTAAGAACACCTCCATGAGCAGCACAAGTACATGCAGGTAACAAGGTTAAGGTATCAAATTCTCGCCATAAGGAGTTAAGTTTATGATAATACGATAAATCACCTTATTCCAGACCATGAATTTTATTAATGACATTAAAGATAACAGACCCATCCATTTTATCATAGGTTTCTTGCAACTCATCCCAAACCTTAGAAGCAATTTGAGAATAAACTTGACCAAGATACAAATCAGGAGACAAAGAACTAAGAATCCAACCAATCACAATAGTATTACACCTTTCCCATTACTGGGCAAGCACAAGACTAGTAGCAGGTTTAACACAAGTACCATCCACAAAACCAAACTTATTTTTACCAGTTAAAGCAATTATCATAGCAGTTGACCACATCTTATAATTTTCAGTACCAGTCAACTTAAAACCAATTAAGGGCACATTAGAATGATTATTATTTTATAAAAACAATGGATTACCAGCATCTAAAGCATTAATAGTGACAACAGCCATGGCAACAATACACAAATAACCAGATAAAGCAACAAGCAGACAAAAGACAAATAAAGATCAATAAGCAAGAAACAAACAAAGACAAGAAGGGAAAGAACGTTGTTCCCGGGATTCTACACCACTCAAAGGCAGACACAAGACAACAGACAATATAAGAAAGAGAAAAGGGAGGTGTTACAGAGCTCTCAAGCAGCAAGAATACAACAATTAACCGATTCAAGATCAAGATCCAACCTCCAGAACACCAAATCGACCAACAGAATCAAGAACCCCCAAATTGACAGAAAAACCAAAGGCGTCAAATTCAATAGTACAATTATTATCCCTAGTGAAGTGACGAACAGAAATGAGATTTTTAATTATATTGGGGGGTTACAAGAACATTATGAAGATGAATAGGGCGATGATGGGAAGGAATAATGATATTGGCCGCGTTGTCGGTGTCGGAATAGGATAGCAATCACCAGCGTGAACAGATGGAAATAAGCGTTTATCAAAAATGGTCTTAAATTACTTGCATTAAAATTTAAATGAGAAGAGGCACCTGTATCCATGTGCCAAGTCGGGTCTTGCGGCGGCATAATGCAAAACGCACTTGGTAGAGTAGTATGCTGGGATGCATAAATAGCCGGAGCGGAACCGAGTATACCTTGACCGGGATGCGGCAATCTGTAATGCTTTTGTGGTGTAAACTGTTGAGCAACATTAGTCATGTGAGCCACATATTGGGGTAGGGAACAAGTGAAAGTCATAAGAACAATCTTTTTTTTTGATAAACAGTACCCGACGATGAACAGTACTTGCGGGTGAATAGTGACGCTGATGAACAATAATTTTTTTTAATTTTTATGGAATGAAATAGGTCTAAGTTTATGGAGCTTTTCATTGCAACTAAATACATATAACTCATTTAATACCTCATTAAATTATAAAGTTTTATCAAGTTTAACCATAGTGATAATAGGTTTATAAAATGAGAAATTAAAAACTATATGACATGGACATTATATAAACCTTTCCAAAAGGTTTACCATTGGAGATGCTCTAAGGGATAAACGTGAAAAAACTCCCTATTCGGGATTCTAACAATTCTCTACATTTGAATCTTTGGACACGCTTATGACTTAAATAAAAACATTGCACTCGATTACTAAGAGATAAACACAAAAAAACTCCCCCATTCAATTCAGTAACTAATATAATTAAAAAAATAAAATCATTAGCTAAGAATTTGGGATTCTCCTCTAACAATTATTTCATTGAAAACTTTGGACACGGTTATGTCTTAAATAAAAAGATTATGTCTTAAATAAAAAGATTGGACTCCATTACTAAGTTTAAACACAAAAAAACTCCCCTTTCAATTCAGTAATTAAAAATCAGGGATTATAACAATTATTTGCATTGAAAAATTTGGACACGCTTATGACTTAATATATAAAGATTGGACTCGATTACTAAGGGAAAAACACATACCATTAGCGTTTAATAAAAAAAGAGGCGATTTGTGTTATTCTATTACCAGCAGAAACTTAATCCGATGGCAGGTCAAACCCACAATAGGTGAAGTAATA
>BQNB010084250.1:3145-28809 GCA_026074375.1 Tanacetum coccineum
TTCGGATTAGGGTTTTGAGCTTAAAAACGTGTACAAGTGATTTAAATAGAGGGAAATGTTGTTTAAAAGTTGAGCATTGCTTGCTTTTAACTTAAGTTGATTAGTTTGTATGAAATTTGTAAGAAAAATAGAGGTAAAATGGCTTATTTGGATTTGTGCTTTAAAGACTTATACATTATGCTTTAAGGTGCTTGTACCTTATTTTGGAGGGAAAATGTATTCAAATGAGATGCTAAGATACTTTTACATGTGCCTTGATTATTTGTACATTCATCTTGAATGTATACTTGTTAATGAAATTAGGGTTTAGGCATAAACGATAACAGTTAAAGTTCATTTGATAATAATGTCGTGAAAACTTCATTAAATAGATAACGTATATGATGAAATGGATAATAGATCATTGACTTGACATGTTATGATGTTTTCTTGACATAAATGTAGATAGGATTGTCATAGGTAGGTTGTGTGAGCTCGTTAACTTTAGTTTGTTATGTAATCAATGTTACATAGTAGAATGTAGTAAAACGAAAAATTTCCCTGTAAAAGATGGTATATATATAATAGATGGATAGTACATTGGATTTAATTTAATAGATGGATAATTACATTGATGAAAATTGCTGGTTGTTATATACATGGTCATGTCATTTTTAGTGTTAAATGTTTTTTTAAGAACCCTAGTTATACAGATGCACCTTTGACCTATGATCCTAGTTAACGGTCTTAACGATTAACGATATGCTCAAAGGTCATTAGGAAAATGTCAATAACCATTAATAAACATAAGCCATTCACTTTTATGAACTTAGGTCACTTCGTTCATTATAACTTGCAAGTTTCCCGGTAAACCCGATATTGCGTAAGTTTTTATGTTTTTGCACTTACGCTTCTTATAACGGACTTAAAACACTTAAATATGATCTAAGTATATAAATTAACTCTTAACCAACATTACTTAACATATTTTACAATTAACCTACAATATACTACAAATTATACACATAACTACACCTTTTTACATAAAAAGTTACACATTTAACTTACAAAATACTACCTACACTAAATAAATACCAACAAAATAATAATAAATATCAAAAATCAATATTCAATCTCTCTTGGATTCCCCAAAATCGGAGTCACTCCACCCATGCCCAAAACACAATCATTTTTCCCTTCTTCCCACACGCACTCCACCTCTCTATCCTACCAATCACCTCTCTTCTCTTTCTTTTTCTTTACTTCTCCTCCCACACCATTATCTCATTATACTCTCACTAAAACCACATAAAACTCTCATCCTCTCCCTTCTAGAATCAACCACCATAATTCACCACTCAAAATCTTGATTAAACACAAGAACAACACTCAAAAAGGCTTATTTCATCATCTTCAACAAGCCTCTTGGTTTGTTTTTCATTCAAGGCTTCATCTTGATGTTGTGAATCATCCTAGCACCTACCTCATATCATTTTCGTGGTTCTCTCAAAGGTAGGTCAAGGGTACAAGACTCCTTATGCTCATCTTGTACCCGAAAAGTTCTTTTTAGGGCTTAACCGTAAGTTTTTGGGTCATTTTTGGTACTTTTTGGTTTGAACACCTAAATGGAATTTTGATTCTTGATACTACTAAGATTAGGATGTTAAAATTATGTTAATGAATGAATTAAATAAGATTGAAATTTGTTTATGTTGTTTATGGGTGTTTGGATAGTGAACTAGTGATTAAAATTTACATAAAAATCATGTTTTTAGGCTTGTTTGGGTATATTTTGGTACATGCATTAAGGTGGATTTTTGGTCACATAACCTACTAATATTATTAATCTAAAATGATGTTAAGATATGTGTAAAATGATTTTGGGAGTTGGTTGGGTCGTTTTAGCTTAATGGATTAGTAGTTGGACTTGTTTTAGTCAAAGTTATTTTTTAATCAGCCCCTATTTCATCCTTAGGTCATATTGAATGGAGTATAAGTTGATGATAAATATATGTTTTGACATGATTCTAGAGCCTAAAATCAATTACTTTGAGTCTATTTTCCATAAATATAAGCTTTGTAAATATATGAGGTCGTTTGGTTAGTAAAAATTGCAAAATGGTGAAAGATGTCAAATTTGCCCAAAAATATCTTTTCAACCCTTGTACTAAAATGACCATAAATCATAAACCACGATGAATCTATCATTTAAAATGATATGGGAGACACTTATAAGGGTTATTTAGAGTCTCCCATTGGCCTAACTCATATAACCTTAATTTAGACCTTCTGATCATTAAAATACTTTTATATATCCAGATTTTGCCATTTTTAGAGTCGGGTATAAATGGTCGGGTATAAGTCCTTAATAAATTTTTTGGAAAATTCATGGACACATCTAAAACACGGAATTTTAACCTGGAGCAGTAGCTTGACCAAAAACTTTGGTTAACTTGGTCAAAGAAATGCTTAAAGTGACGGGAAATTCAGGCCAAATTAATAGAAATTGTACTTTGTGATAAAAGTGTCTTTTGAAACGAATGTGAACACAAGACTTAACAAATGAACCTTAATATTGTCTGAGCATATCGTATAGGAAATAATTAGGTATATTTACTTGCTATAGGTTGCAAGTAGGAGGTTGTGTTTTCGTTTGGGTTGCCTACTTAGTGTGGTTTGCCGAGAAGTCCTATTATCATTCTAATTTTTAAGGTGAGTTTCTCACAGCCCCTCTTTTACCGTTTTAATCAATTTTGGGGTGGAATGCATGATGTGTTGTATTTAAATTGCTATGCTCGTACTTTTATGTGTTAAACTTTCGAGCATACTTGAACTTGATTTTAAGTTAGAAAACGTGTTGAACTTGAACTTGATATGTATCTTGTTGTATGCTTGGAACCCACCACTACTTTTAGCTCACTATATCCTCCTCAATAGGATTGAGATGTTAGTACTTATGGATAGCGCTGTTAGGAGATGATCCCCTCCTCACTCCCACCATAAACGAGGTGCATAGTACTAGTACATAAGACTTGTGTTATGACACTTGTCGAACTTACAACTTGTTTCTAGTGTGGGATTGTTACATGAGATGTTTGGATGTTGGAACGGTTAGGCTGAATGTGTTTAAGTAGTGCCTCACATAAACACTATAGCATACATTTATATTAATTAGACTTGTGTCACATTATCTCGGTAACGGGGACTGTCTTTGAAAACTTATGTCGATTTAGATTATCAACTTGTTATGGAAATTCAAATGTTGATTTGGATATACTACTTCGGACATCTACTCTTTATAAAGCTACATTTTGTGTACAAAATCCTGTCAGATCACCAACTATTTTCAGTAGTTGACTGTTTTTATCATGCTTTTCAGGTGACGTTCCTAAAGTGGATACTTTGTGCTTGCTTTTCAATCCTTGTCAAGATTTCAACTTATTTACAAGAATCATGTATTTTAGGAAATATCCATGTTCGGATAGAATATAATTTATGTTGTCTTTTGTACTTTCAAACTTGTTTCTTGAAGTTGTTGTAACTCGGATAACTTTACTTTTATTTAACATGTATGGTGTTTTTATCTATCATCTTGTGTGATGTTTATAAATATGTTACACCTCGCGTTTCCGCCTTGGCGAGGTGTGACAAATTGGTAATCAGAGCCTAAGGTTATAGAGAACGCCAGTTTTTTCAAAATAAAAATCCAAACTATAACCAAAATAATTTTCTTTTCTAAAAAACACCAAACATGAAACGAGTCGACTAGTCCGAGTGGTTGCATCATTAGACCTCAATTAGACATAACTTGATCACCTATATCTAATTTAGGGAGTATCATGCAACATTAGGTATAGGTATTATTTTAAACGAGTTTAAAAACTGACTTTCCACTTTAGTCACTGAAAAGCATACTAGGAATTATGTGCACCGTACAACGCATACTTTTAGATGTCTACTATTTGATTTTAGTACATCTTGCTTATTTTGATTAATCCATTCATGTTCTGAGTTTGCATTTACATCGGTTACTGTCGTTATAGTGTCACGCTGTCCCTAAGCACCTTGTTATTATGGACACCGTCATAGTCACAATATGTCCCATAGATCGTCTTCGCGTGCTAATGATTTCATGAGTGAGTCGCGACATACACTTAACTACCTTTCATATCCTTACCCTGCATAACACCTTGAGGAGGAATCGTCGATAGATTCCGAGTCAGAGCCCGAGGCGAGCAGCATGTGAACTACGTATGCACGACATGTAAAGACGTTCGTTCTTTCACTATTAGAGCTACGTCGACCTATATTTTGGTCATGTCTCTGTCTTATTTCGTCATACTATTAAGCCAATTGTTTTGGCTGCAAAAACAAGCATTCCTTGCTTGTTCGCAAACTCCGTGTTTAGTGATTCAAGATTTTTGTTTCTAAGCGACCCCAAAGTTGAGTCAATTTTTCAAAAAACATTAGGCCTTTTACCAACTTCTACCTTGATTTCATGACAGTTCTTGTTTGATGAGTTGTGAAATTAGGCTTCAAGTTGCTACTTGGCTTAAGGCCTTTGAAGAATTTGCTCGAGGATGGGCAAGGCTTGGATGATATGATTTGGATACATTCTACACTCGTAGTATTTATATGCTATTATTATTATGCTATGTTTCTAAATGTACTTTTACCTCAGTCATATTTTGATCTCAATATGACACAAACTCGTTTTTCCCCAAGCTAATTCTGGCATTTAATAGGGTATATGACCCTATCGTGCGTAATGCAAACGACTATTTCTTACCCACTATGTGGATTGACATCGTTTTTACTCTGGAAAACTGTTACTTAAACATTTCGTTCTTGAAGACGTTTAATGAGACGGATTACGTCATTCTTTGCCCTTGGAGCAACTCGCCTAGTAGTGTTATCACTCTAGTTGTTTGGTTGTATAACCATCGCATGAAAGACGCCTTTTGAGATAAAAGGATTGATACGAGAACCTTATACTTGATACTGGTTAATTGTGTAACCATGATAACAATTTTCGTCCTGGCATTCGTGTTTTGGAGATGGTACTTATTTGGACAAGTCAAAGTCCTCTCGTAACAAATCATGTATAAATGAGATACCTTTTGAACAGTTCTTTTAAAACATGATGAACTAGTATTTTTCAACCGCTAAACCGTTTAGCGTCAAAACTTATGTATTATAAGGCACATGTAAACATCAATTTTTTATAAATATTATTATTCAACCCACATTCGGAAAAAAAAATTATTAACAAAACATAAATTTCTTTTCAACCGGTTACTATGACATCAAATTTTTGAAAAACTTTATTACGACTCAAAATTTCAAAAATTATTATTTTGACTTCAACTTTAGAAAAAATTCTATATTTTATGTTACTTGAAATACAATTTTGGTCAAAAACCTTTTTATTATGATTTAGGTTGGGAAACCAACCTTGTTGTAAGTTACAACGAAATACGAACTTTTCACAGACATATTTTTGGATGACAACTATTATGGAAGATTTGAAACTAAATATTTGAGAATATTTATATTTTTCCCTATATAAACTTTCGTCGCATCTCTGTTTGAACGAATGTTATTTTATTAAATTTCAAGCTGCATCATATATGAGCATACTACTCAGATTATACTTTGGTCAAATTAATTACTCAAATAAATATTGTGGACAATTTTTAAAACCATATCTCCGAGAGGAAACACGCGCAACTCAGGAACGAATCATGGAAACCAATCAAGGTACATCTGTACCATATGCACCTAGGACATATACGAGTTTTGTTCATCGAAAATTTAGGCCGTTAATTGATTTGACTTATGAGAAGTTATAAGAGGTATACTCTACAAAAATGCTAACGACCCTAAGTTAAAGCAAGGGGATAAGGACAAACCAAATATGAAACACTCAAGGTTGCAGTTACAATACATTTAAGTCTTGTGGTGTTAAGGAATTCTTTGGAACTCAAGGAGCAGTTGGCCTACGATTATGGCTAGAAGGCATGGAGTCTGTCTTCCACATTAGCAAGTGCCTAGCTGAAAGCCAAGTTGAGTTCGTAACTTTTATGCTGCAAGATTCGAGCATCGTGACGGGTATTTTTATTTGAATGGTCATTTTGCTACAGTATTATTTAATTCTGGTGCCGATTTTAGTCTTATTTCGACCGAGCTCTTACTTTTGATTTACGCGAAACCTAATGTTGTAAACCTTAGTTACGAGATTGAGATAGCTAACGGTCTAAAGATAGAAACCAATAAAATTATTCGTGGTTATACATACGACCTAGAGGGTCATACATTCATTATTGACTCGATTCCTTTTGTACATGATAGTTTTGACGTAATTGTAGGAATGGATTGGTTGTCAAAAATTTAGACTAAGATAGCATGCTTTGAGAAAATAGTCTAAATTCTGTTATCCAACAGAGAGATTTTGGGAGTTCATGGAGAACGTCCCGAAGGGAACCTAAAACAGTTGAAGACAATGAAAGTAGACGAGCAGAAACTTAAAGATATCTTCGTTGTATGTAACTTTCCTGGTGTGTTTCTAGAAGATTTATTAGGTTTACCCCCATCTCGCGAAGTGGAGTTTCGCATAGATCTTATTCCTGGAGCTATGCCTGTTGCAAAATCACCTTATCATTTGGCACCTACAGAAATGCAAGAACTATCCAACCAACTTAAAGATCTCAAAGACAAAGATTTCATACGACATAGTTCTTCACCCTGAAGGATGGTTCGTTCCACATGTGTATAGACTATCGAGAGCTGAACAAACTAACTATCAAGAACCGCTACCCTCTTCCTAGGATCGATGACTTGTTCGATCAGTTGCAAGGGCCACGGTATTTTTTGAAAATAGACCTTCGACCTAACTAACGTCCAAAACTGCATTCAGGACGAGGTACATACATTTTGAATTCACAGCCATGCCTTTCGGTCTAACTAACGCCCTCGCGGTGTTCATGGACCTTATGATCCGCGTATGTAGGCCGTATCTTGACCACGTTGTCATTGTCTTTATTGATGACATCTTAACATATTCAAAGTCCAAAGAGGAGCATAAAGTTCACCTGAAATTGATATTGGAGTTGCTTGAAAAAGAGAAATTGTTCGAGAAATTCTCAAAATTCAAATTTTGGCTACAAGAAGTTCATTTTCTCGGACATGTAGTGAATAGTGAAGGTATACATGTGGATCCCAACAAAATTAAAGCAGTGAAAAATTGGAAGCCTCCAAAGACCCCAACCGAGATCCGTTTGTTCTTGGGATTGACAGGATATTACAGGCGATTTATCGCAAATTTCTCAAAGATTTCAAAACCTCTCACTCTGTTGACTCAGAAAAACAAGAAGTTCGAGTGGGGTGATGAGCAAGAGAACGCTTTTCAGACCTTAAAGGACATGTTGTGTGATGCCCTGATTTTGGCGTTACCTAAAGGACCAAATGATTTTGTAGTTTATTATGACGCATCGAACCAAGGTTTTGGTTGCATTTTGATGCAGAGAGACAAAGTGATAGCATACGCATCCAGACAACTCAAAATCCATGAGAAGAACTACACCAATCATGATTTAGAGTTAGGCGCAGTGGTATTTGCTCTCAAAATGTGAAGACACTACTTGTATAGAACAAAGAGTGTTATCTACACTGATCATGAGAGTCTCCAACACATCTTTGATCAGAAAGAGTTAAATATGCGTTAGAGAAGATGGATAGAACTTTTCAGCGATTATGACTGCGAGATTCGCTACCATCCAGGTAAGGCGAACGTAGTAGCTGATGCATTGAGCAGGAAGGAATGGATAAAACCGAGAATAGTTTGAGCTATGAGCATGACGATTCATTCTAGCATCAATACTAGGATACTGGAAGCATAGGATAAAGCTTCTAAGGATTTCAATATTCCAGCAAAAATGTTGCGAGGATTAGAGAAGCAGTTTGAAAGGAAAGAAAACGATGGATTGTATTTTGTTGAAAATGAATATGGGTGCCAGCCTACGAAAATTTGAGAACTTTGATCATGGATGAAGCCCATGTCACAAAGTATTCTGTACATCTTGGAGCAGACAAGATGTACTATGATCTACGATATTTATATTGGTGACCCGCAATGAAGAAGGATATTGCTATGTGTGTTAGTAAATGTTTTACTTGCTCTAAAGTCAAAGCAGAACACCAGAAACCCTCGGGATTGCTTCAACAGCCAGAGATTCCCAAGTGGAAGTGGGAAAAGATCACTATGGATTTTATAACTAAGCTACCAAGAACGAGCAGCGGACATGATGCGATTTGGGTCATTGTTGATTACTGACCAAATTTGCACATTTCTTAGATATCCATGAAGACTACAAAATGGAAGGGTTTGCAAGACTGTACATCAGTGATATCGTAGCAAGGCACGATGTTTATGTGTCAATCATATCTAATCGTGATAGTCAGTTCACATCAAGATTTTGGCAATCGCTACAGAAAGCATTAGGAACGCAACTAAATTATAGTACTGCTTACCATCCACATACCGATAGTCAGAGTGAGTGTACCATTCAAACTTTGAAAGATATGCTTAAAGCATGCGCAATCAACTTTGGAGGAAACTTGGATACTCAACTTCTATTAGTCGAATTCTCGTACGACAATAGTTACCACTCGAGCGTCAAGTGTGCACCATTTGAAGCTTTGTATGGAAGTAAATGTCGAACGCCCATAGCTTGGGAATAAGTAGGAGAAAGCAAGCTTATTGGACCGGAGATTGTCCACGAGACTGCAGATAAGATTGTGCAAATCAAGGAAAGACTTAAGGCTGCACGAGATCACCAGAAGAGCTATGCTAATAATCGGCGAAAGCCGTTAAAGTTCAATGTTGGCAATAAAGTACTACTCAAGGTATCACCTTGGAAAGGCGTAGTACGTTTTGGCAAGAGAAGCAAGCTTTCTCCAAGATATGTAGGACCATTCAAGATTGTCGAATGAGTTGGTCCTGTAGCTTATCGATTCATATACCGTAAGAACTTATAGTCATTCACGATGCGTGTCACGTGTCAAACCTAAAGGAATGCCTGGCATACGTAATTTTTCACGTACCACTGGAAGAAATCAAGATTGACAATGGACTACGTTTTGTTGAGGAACCAATTGAAATCATGGACTGTGAGGTCAAGAAACTAAAGCGAAGTCGCATTCCCATCGTGAAAGTTCATTGGAACTCCCAACGAGGACCAAAATTTAGGTGGGAACGAGAAGACGAGATGAAGCGCAAGTATCCATAACTGTTCGCGAGCGCTATGGCTTAGGACGAGCAACTAAAATTTCAGAACAAAATTCCCATTAACGGGGGAATACTGTGGCAACTGTCTATTTTGAGGTTAGTAACCGATAGCAAACATATGACATTTTGACCTCCTTCTAATTATTTGTTGAGTCACTCTTACATGGTCGTGTCATTTTTAGTGTTAAATGTTTTTTTAAGAACCCTAGTTATACGAATGTACCTTCGACCTATGATCCTAGTTAACGGTCTTAACGATTAACGATATACTCAAAGGTCATTAGGACAATGTCAATAACCATTAATAAACATAAGTCATTCACTTTTATGAACTTAGGTTACTTCATTCATTATAACTTGTAAGTTTTCCGGTAAACCCGATATTGCGTAAATTTTTATGTTTTTGCACTTACGCTTCTTATAACGGACTTAAAACACTTCAATATGATCTAAGTGTATATATTAACTCTTAACCAACATTACTTAACATATTTTACAATTAACCTACAATATACTACAAATTATACACATAACTACACCTTTTTACATAAAAACTTACACATTTAACATACAAAATACTACATACACTAAATAAATACCAACAAACTAATAATAAACATCAAAAATCAATATTTAATCTCTCTTGGATGCCCCAAAACCAAAGTCACTACACCCATTCTCAAAACATAATCATTTTTCTCTTCTTCCCACACACACTCCACATCTTTATCCTACCAATCACCTCTCTTCTCTTTATTTTTCTTTACTTCTCCTCCCACACCATTATCTCATTATACTCTCACTAAAACCACAGAAAACTCTCATCCTCTCCCTTCTAGAATCAACCACCATAATCCACCACTCAAAATCTTAATTAAACACAAGAACAACACTCAAAAAGGCTTATTTCATCATCCTCAATAAGCCTCTTGGTTTGTTTTTCATTCAAGGCTTCATCTTGATGCGGTGAATCATCTCAGCCCCACCTCCCTCATATCATTTTCATGGTTCTCTAAAAGGTAGGTCAAGGGTACAAGACTCCTTGTGCTCATCTTGTACCCGAAAAGTTCTTTTTAGGGCTCAACCGTAAGTTTTTAGGTCATTTTGGGTACTTTTTGGTTTGAACACCTAAATGGAATTTTGATTCTTGTTACTACTAAGATTAGGATGTTAAAATAATGTTATTGAATGAATAAAATGAGGCTCAAATTTGTTTAGGTCGTTTATGGGTGTTTGGATAGTGAACTAGTGATTAAAATTGACATAAAAATCATGTTTATAGGCTTGTTTGGGTATATTTTGGTACATGCATTAAGGTGGATTTGTGGTCACATAACCTACTAATATTAAACTAAAATGATGTTAAGATATGTGTAAAATGATTTTGGGAGTTGGTTGGGTCGTTTTAGCTTAATGGGTTAGTAGTTGGACTTGTTTTAGTCAAAGTTATTTTTCAATCAGCCCCTATTTCATCCTTAGGTCATATTGAATGGAGTATAAGTTGATGATAAATAAATGTTTTGATATCATTCCAGAGCATAAAATCAAGTACTTTGAGTCTAGTTTCTAGAAATGTAAGCTTTGTAAAAATATGAGGTCGTTTGGTTAGTGAATATTGCAAAATGGTGAAAGGTGTCAAATCTGCCCGAAAATCTCTTTTCAACCCTTATACTAAAATGACCATAAATCATAAACCACGATGAATCTATCATTGAAACCGATATGGGAGACACTTTTAAGGGTTATTTAGAATCTCCCATTGGCCTAACTCGTATAACTTTGATCTTCTGATCATTAAAATACTTTTATATGTCTAGATTTCGCTATTTTTAGAGTCGGGTATAAATGGTTGGGTATAAGTCCTTAATAAATTTTAGGAAAATTACAGGACCAAAACGTAAAAACATGGAATTTTGGACAATCTGGACAAATACTTACAGAACTTTTGGTTAACTTTGATAAATAAATTGCTAAAAGTGACGGAAATTAGGCCAAAGTAGTAGAAAATATACTTGTGATAAAAGTTGTCATTTGAAACAAATGTTGAACACAAGGACATAACAAATTGAACCTTAAATATTGTCCGATAATAACGTAATAGAATCTAATATGTATTTTATACTTTCCATAGTTTTGCGAGTAGGAGGTTTCGTATCGTTATGGGTTTGCTACTTAGTTTGTTTAGCGGAATTCTATATCCATTCTAACTTTTAAGGTGAGTTTCTCACAGCCCCTCTTTTACCATTTTAATTGATTTTGGGGTGGAAAGCATGATGTGTTGTATTTAAATTGCTATGCTCGTACTTTTATGTGTTAAACTTTCGAGCATACTTGAACTTGATTTGAACATGGAAAACGTGTTGAACTTGAACTTGAACTTGATATGTATGTTGTTGTATGCTTGGAACCCGCCACTACTTTTAGCTCACTATAACCCCCTCAACAGGATTGAGATGTTACTACTTATGGATAGAGCTATTAGGAGATTAGCCCCTTCTCACTCCCACCATAAACGGGGTGCATAGTACTAGTACAAAAGACTTGTGTTATGACACTTGTCGAACTTGTAACTTATTTCTAGTTTGGGATTGTTACACAAGATGTTTGGATGTTGGAACGGTTAGGCTGAATGCGTTTAAGTAGTGGCTGGCATAAATACTATAGCATACATTTATATTAATTGGATTTGTGTCACGTTATCTTGGACATCTACTCTTTATAAAGCTACATTTTGTGTATAAAATCCTGTGAGATCACCAACTATTTTCAATAGTTGACCATTTTTATCATGCTTTTCAGGTGACGTTCCTAAAGTGGATACTTAGTGCTTGCTTTTCAATCCTTGTCAAGATGTCCACTTATTTACAAGAATCATGTCTCTTGGGAAATATCCATGTTTGGATGGAATACAATTTATGTTGTCTTTTATACTTTCAAACTTGTTTCTTGAAGTTGATGTAACTCGGATAACTTTACTTTTATTTAACATGTATGGTGTTTTTATCTATCATCTTGTGTGATGTTTATTAATATGTTACACCTCGCGTTTCCGCCTTGGTGAGGTGTGACATCACTTGACACCTATTCAATTTCCTCTTCATTTACTTTTTCTTCATTAGACTGGTCACTCTCATTTTCTGAACCCCAATCAATTGTTGTATTAGCTTTGGCTGCAGAACTACCTTTTACCTCATCAGGAACCTTTGGTGTAATACCAGCTCCTTCACTTAAGGTTTTAAGTTTGTCTATTGACTCATCAAAAACCTCTGGTGTAATACCAGCTCCTTTACTTGAGCCTCTAGTATGTGGCTGACTCCTGCTAACTATCTTGCTGGATTTAATAGCTTGCATCGTATCGGTAGCTAATTGTTCTTCTTCTGTCAAGACTTGAATGCCTTTAAGCTTCTGAGACTGATCCAGTGATTTCTTCTTTGATCACCGTGAAGTATCTCTAAAGACAACACCAGATGGTCTTCTTCTTCTTCCAGTTGGCCTATTAGCAGGTTTACCCTCTGATTCATAAAAGTCTTCTTCTCTTGCGGGTTTTTTTTGTTACAAGACGTTCATGAGTTTCATGAACACGCTTTGCTTCTTCAGCAATTTTAGCCTCAGTTCTGCTTATTGACTTTCCTAACTCAAAAGCAACATATGGTTCAGGAATGATGTTTTCATCAGCAGAGATTGAGCCTTTCTTCTTTGGAGCGACTGTTTGCTTCTTTCCTTCTCACCCTTCACCTCTACTTTTATTTAGAGGTATTTAGCTAGTGGAGTAGGCAATAAAGGATTTATAAGCTTTTGATTATTTGATTTCATCAGTCAACATCGTGTCTGGAATAGTTCATCTATATTCTTGAAAATCTTCACCTTTGTTCACAAACTTCAATCTTTTTATTACACCATCATCCTTAATTGTGTTGAGACTAGAACTCAGTCCTTTAGGAACGGATTTGTGGAGTGAAAGGAAGTAGTTGATGATGATTTTGGTAAATCTGGGGTAAGGCATGATTTCATGTCTCCTGAGCTTTGATTGCTTGTAGTCAATTTGGTATTGAAAGTCTTCTGAAATTAGCTCAGCAAAGTCGACATTCTTCCCGTGGAACATACCCCATAAGATTTCAACTCTTGATTGTCAGAGACTCTCATTGTTAGACGTCTTTACAGATAAGCACTTGTTGATGATTATTGCTAGGGTTCTTCATGGTTGATGCATGTAATCAACAAACATGCATGCTAGCTTGTTTATTTGACCCTTGTATCCTAACTCATAAAGGAAATTGATCAGTGACTCTTTAGATGGAGGAACAATAAAGTCTTTATTAGGAACTCTTGGGCAAATATCGAGAATCTTCCTAAATAGTTCAACATATACTTTACACTTCTTGTCATCTAGATCAAACTCATAGAAGGTAGTTTTCTTGATCTTTTTTACTGTAAACCAGAATTGCTGCATGTAGATCTATGGTACATCAGCAGTAATAAGAAAGGCATTGTAGCATGGAGAAGCTTTGATGTTATCCAAGATGACTTGAAAATTTTCTTCCTTTTGAGGTAGTGTTGGATCAATTCTCATGTTAGTAGAGATGATCTTTTTTAACACACTAACTAAAGAAAGTCAACTATGGTCAAAATTAACTAGAAAGTCAACAGACAGGTCAAAGTTAACCTAAGTTAAACATTTAATCAGTGGTCAAGGTCAAACTGTGATTATGTCATATTTTGCAGGATTAGCACAACTGTGTCATATTTCACAGGATAAGAACATCTGACATATTTCACAGAATTAAGAAAAAATTGGCATAGTTTCTTTTCCTAAAAAATGACATGTTTCGCACAAATAGAACACCTGTCATATTTCGCAGAATAAGCTATATATATACATATTTCGCAGAATTAACAACATGGCATATTTCGCACAAAGTAACCTGATATTTCGCAGACCTAATATTTTACATGTTTCGCAAACTTAAACCCACCATATTTTGCAGAATAAGCATGTAACATATTTCGCAACCTGAATCATATACATATTTCGCAGCCTAAACAACAACATGTTTTGCAGGATTCAAAGTATATTTTCCAAACACAAAACGCTAACACCTTTTATCATTCAAGCTTTATTCATAACTATTTCTAAGGGAAATATCGTCATTCTCAAACAACATAAGCGCGAATAATAGCATTCTAAAATTACTTCGAGTACATTTTCGATGACAAGAACTCAAAGAGTGAACGCAAAAGATTCCTAGAGGATTAAAACACATAACACATGCATAAGGATCTTATAACATGCAATACAACATAGACCCACAAACAATCAAACAATATATCATGTTTTGCATGATTCTTGCTCAAACAAATCATTATAACTCACTAGTGTGTTAGAGATACTCAAAACTGTTTTAGTAGAGTATTACTAACCCCTAGGTGAGCAATACTCCTAACCTTCATTAGATTAACACCTAGTTTTATTTTTATGAAAGCTAAATTCGATTTTAAGGACTTTCGAATAAAATAGTGTAATTTAAGCTAATTCTAGTTATGAGATTCATGTTTAGGAGTTAAAGAACACGTTAGAATGTACCTTGAAGCTTTAAAAAACAACTTTTGATTTATGGTTTGATTCATGCATAATGTACTTGAGAGGATAAGTGTGTGTTTGAATTTGTGTGTTTTGTGAGAAATGTGTTACTGACACATTTCATCCTAGTGGTTAAACTGGCTTGAGGTTTCCCCTAATGAGAAAAATAGTCCCTATGGTTTACTTTTCTTTCATTTCCCTTTAACACTTATTACAAAGCTTATGTTATTTTGGAGAAATGACAACCTAAGTCCCTGTAGTTGCTAACTTACGATCTAAGTCCTAATATTGCATTTTAATCCCTAAAGGTTGAAACGAATAACATCTAAAGCCCATTTGAGTTAAAATTACATTAACTCCCCTTTACTTGATGATCTGTTATAGTCAAAACCTTTTTTCGTTTATTCCTTGACTGATTTTGAAAGAATTATTAGCACATTTCTCCCCCTCAAATAATGTTTTGTTTTCTATTTAAAGAGCTGTAGACATTGTTTAAGTGATAGAAAATTCTTTTAAAATATTTTTTTGATACAAAACTGAGATGAGTGATTTGTTTTGAAATACAACACCAATAAAAAAATAAGATTTCTCTTATTTTCAAAAATAAATGCATTGACACGTACACTTATTTTAAGAAAGCCCGGGTTGTGCAGCAAAGTATACATAAGCCTTTACATTGTTATAAAGTAGATCATGCCCGAGAAACTGAATTCCCGTTAAGAGGTCAAGTTTTTTTGACGAAATACTTGTCTTTAAGATGAAGACCGGGTTGCAGTCTGAAATAACTGCAAGCCAATGACATGTTTTGAAAATATTCACAACTTCTGCTCGAAATTTATTTACAGCTTCGTGTCATTATTAAATGACATTTCTAAGGCCGTAAATATTATCGATTCCAGAAGACATGTCATGAAAAACATATTTTTGGTATTTTCTGATTTTATATTTTTCTATTTTCTTTTTGTAAAAAATTATATAAATGAAAATTCTTTTTGAGTTTTTATGTGTTTTATATATTTACATAGGATACAAGAAGAGATACCACCATTACTATTCTGTTTCTTCAGTTAGTCTTTTTAGATTTTTAGGGGACATACTCTTCATCCTAAGCTTGTTGAGTATAAATTCAAATCTTTCTCGAGGTAAAGCTTTTGTGAAGATATTTGCCAACTGATATTTTGTCCTGATGAAGTAGAGTCAACCACATCATTTTCGACTTGTTCTTTCATAAAGTGATAGCGAACATCAATATTCTTTGACCTTGAATGTTGGACGTTGTTACAGCAAAGAGCAATAGCACTTTTGTTATCACTGTACAAAGGCATTTTGTTGAATTCATATCCATAGTCTCTTAGTTGTGATCTCATCCATAGAATTTGAGCACAACATCCAAATAAGGCGATGTATTCTGCCTCTATGCTAGAGATAGCAGTACTTTTTTGCTTCTTTAAGGACCAGCTTACAAGTCTATCTTCTAAGAATTGAGCACTTCCAGATGTACTTCTACGAGTATCTTGCCAACCAGCATGATCATCATCTGCATAAGCGGTTAGTGTAATACTGGTATCTTTCGAGTAGCAAAGTCCCATATTTGAGGTTCCTCTTAGGCATCAAAAGATCCGTTTAACAGCATGTAAGTGCTTTTCGGTCGGCCGTGCCTGATACCAGGCACGCATGCATACAGCAAAGACTAGATCATGTTGACTGGATGTAAGATACATAAGGGAGCCAATCATGCCACGATAGTGAGTGGCATCAACTAGTTTCCCCTATAGATCTTCATCCAGTTTGGTTTGATCCACCATAGGTGTATCAACTAGGTCACATAAATCCATGCCATATTTCCTAAGAGTTTCTAAAGCATATTTAGTCTGGTTTATAAAGATGCCTCTAGGACTTTGAGAAATTTGAAGTCTGAAAAAATGACATTTTGCCCATCATTGACATCTTAAACTTAAAACTCATTTTATCAGAAAATTTATCACATAGACTAGGATTTATTCATGAGTGTGTCTTTGCCTTCTTTCCGTGTGAATAGCATGAGGTCAACAACACCTTTGGAGAACTTTTGTGACAGTAGAAAGTTTGACAACGTGTCATACCATGCACGTCTAGACTGCTTTAAGCCATAGAGGGCTTTCTTTAGTTTGTACACGTGGGTATGATTGTCTTGGTCTACAAATCCTTCCGGTTGACTCACATAGGCTTCTTCACGTAGCTCGCCATTTAAGAAAGTTGTCTTGACATCCATCTAGTAGATAGTTGCATTCTTGTAGGAGGCGTTTGCAATGAAGATTCTGATTGCTTCTATGTAGGAAACAGGTGCAAAAGACTCTTCGAAATTAATTCCCTCTTGTTGACGATATCCCTTAGCTACGAGCCTTGCCTTGTTTTTTAGAACCCCTCCTAATTTGTCTTGCTTAACTTTGAAGATCCATTTCAGTTTAATTATCATGACAAAATCTAGACAAGGTACAAGTTCCTAAACATCCAGTCATTCAAACTTGTAGATTTATTCTTGCATAGCATTCATCGAGGAAGGTTCAAGCAATGCTTATTTATAGTTTTTGGGTTTGACTCATGTGAGGAAAGCATCAAAGAAACACCACATGGCTTTAGTTTGTAGCTGATTTCGAGTTAAGATAGGTCTAGAAGGATTGCCAATCACATTTTCTAATAGATGATCCTTGGTCTATTTGCCTATGTGTTCATATGGTGGGTTTTTTAACTGCACAGTTGTTGGAATAACATCCCTTGAAGAAGATTCTTCAGAACTAGGTTCTGGATTAAGAACACCAAGAAAGGGATCGTTATCTGAGAGTGCAGGTTCATTGACATGTAACTGCTCTTCTACATCCTAGTGAATGACAGGAGATGGAGTTTCCTGTATTAGAGAGGTACTTGCAGAATGTGCATATTGATAAATTTTTGTTGAAGAAGGTGTCCCGGTTAGATCAGCAAGTCTTGGAGCAGGAACTACACAAACTGGAGAGACAACACTTGGAGGAGGATTAAAGTACTCATTGAACATTGTCTAAAACAGAATATCCCAGTCTTTCTTTGTTGGTGGAGCATAAGGTGTAGAAGAATAAGGATTTCTCACGAGTCCTAAACTAATTATGCCAGGAGTCATCAGTTTAAGCACGGGTCATGAACCGAGTTGTTCAAAAGCCATTGATTTTATCTCATCAAAATCAACATGAATGGTTTCAATGATTAGACGGGTCCGCTTGTTATAGATTCGGTAATCCTTCTTTGCAGGAGCATAACCGACAAAGATTCCAATATCAGCTTTAGGTTTCAACTTACCAAGATCTTCACTGTCATTGGTTGGGTAACATAGAGCACCAAAGACATGAAGATAGGATAAGAAGTTTATTGTTAAGAAGAAGTTTATAAGGTGTTTTGTTGTGACATTTACGAATTAATGATCGGTTTTGGGTATAACAAGTTGTCGCAACAGATTCTGCCCAGAGAAATAGAGGTGCCTTAGAAAATATCAACATGGTACGTGTAGCTTCCACTAAAGTTCGGTTCCGTCTTTCAACAACGTTGCTCTATTGTTGAGTGCGCGCAACTAATGTTTGGTGTGAGATTCCAACATCTTCATAGTAGGCCCTCAGGGTCTGATTGACAAACTCCGTACCATTATCTGTTCTGATATTTTAGACTGTTGCATTGAGACGAACTTGAATCATTTTCAGAAATTTAATCATGAATTATGGAATTTCATTCTTTGATCGTAAAAACTTCACCTAAGTAAATCGAGAGTAATCATCAGCAATAACCAATATGTATTTTTGCCCATTGATACTTTTAATCCTTATTGGTCCGCAAAGATCCATGTGCAGAAGATACATCTTTTCTTGTATGGATTCTTCAGCTTTGGGTTTGTGGGTGTGTTTCTTGCTTTTCCCTAGAGCACAGGTGGAACACAAGTGATCCTTCTGATACTTTAATTTGGGTAACCCTCAGACCAAACCTTGCTTGGCCAGTGTAGTGATATAATCGAAGTTTAAATGAGACAACCTTCGATGTCATAACCAATACTTGGTCTTTGAAGCTTCAGACAAGAGACAAATAGGATAGGACCGCACCATAACATCTAATTAGAGTGTGTACAAATTAGTATCTATGGAGCGTGTGAGTAGATCAACACCTTCTAAGTTACAAACAAAGCAGATGTGTTTCCGAAATGCTACTTCAAGGTCAGAATCACAAAATTGACCCATAGAAAATAAATTATGCCCAAGTCCTTCCACATAGTAAACCCAGGAAATTGTGACGTTCTCGATCTGATAGTCACCATACCCCATAATCTTTGCAATATGATCATTACCAAATACGACTGTACCAAGAATTTTTTTCTACAAAGTTGATGAGCTAAGAGCGTTGTCCAATGCCAGTAGGTTTCCAAGTGTTCTTTTTATTTCTCTTAGCAGACCGAGATTTAGCACGTTTATTCATAGTATTCAGATAATCAGCAACACATGCATCATGACAAGCATTAAACAAATTATTCATTACATGTTTTGCAAATAGATTTAGAATTTGCTTTCATTACCTTTTGCTTAGTACTTGCATTACATTTAGAAATACAATTCTTTGTGTTTAAACTAGACTTAACGTTCCTAAGGTGTTCTTCTACTTTATTCTTCTGGTTGCTACTGGTTGTTCGCGAGATCCTATTTTTCTTGGTATTGCCTGAAGGCTGTGATCTGCTAGCACTAGTAGAACTCTTTATTCCTGTCGAAGTTAACAAAGGTTGGTTAGAATCTTATGTGTTGTGGGAATGTACCTATTTTTGAGTATTGCTTGATGATGTGATAGGTTCGGCAAACCTAACTTTCTTGTTTTTGTTCAGCGGTGTGACAACAACCAATTTCTCACTAAGGTTAGTTAAACTAGGGCATGTAGCACTAACATAAACTAGCACCTCCTGAATTCGTGTAGCATACTTACAAGTAGAGTCTAAGTCACTATCTAAAGGTTTTGGTGCTCTAGCATGTTCGACTATTTCTTGAAGAGTGTCAGCATGTTCTTGAGTGTGCTTAATATAGTCTATGTGTGCTTCCTTGTTTTTCAATAGTTTAGGAGATAGAGGTTCTAGGTCTAGCCTAAACATCCTTGGAGCAATAACATTGACATGATTCAGTGGGACAACCTTTTCAACCACATTTTTTTCCTTTTAGACTTGCAATGTGTTTCTTCAAATTATCAATTTAGACATCTTTTGCTTTTAGCTTAGCTTGCAATTCATTTATTTGGAAAAATTCCTAAAATTCCTAAAATACATTTTGCTTAGCTTGCAATTCATTTAATTGTTGTTGTAATTTAATTTCAATAGAAACACACTGATTTTTAAGTCGTGAACATCTGAGTGCAAGTTCATCAAAAATAGTATTTTTCAAGCATATGTTCCTTTTTGGCAAGCTTAGCCTTAATCTATAATGTCTCATTGTATTTATCAATAAACTTCTGCTCCATTTCACCATAATTAGTGAGCGTAGCAAGAGGGCACAAATATAAACTACGTCTTGGGATAAGAGAAGTTTATATAAGTGATCATTTTCCTATTCCAATCGTTCAACTTCAAGATTATCATGCACAAGATAGTCATTATTAACAGGAAACACAGTTTCAGGTAAGACATCAGCATGCATTACAATATTCATAACATCTTGACAGATAATATGTTCCAAGAGTCGATCACATTCAAGAAAAAGTTCTTTCTTTTGAATATAAAAATATTTCTTGTCTATAGAACATTGTTTGACAGCAGCTTCCATTTGGTTAAAGACCATTTTCACTTCATTAAGTTCACTGTAAAGACCATTGTCAAAATCCGTAAATGATTCCCTTAAAGAATTTAAAAATAGAATTACTTGTTTTATGAAAACATTTTTGGAGTGTTCAAAACCCCATGTACCCTCAGTTATTGCCGAATGTGTAGTTCTTTCTTTCACCACCTTGTCAAACTAGGCAAGATGATTTTTTAGTTTTTGAAAACTTTTATTAACCAAGCTTACCTTTGGGAGTTCACTAGGAACTTCTATTCTAAATGGTGTAGGTGGAACAACAAGTTTTTCGAAAATAGGGTTTGAAATCAGTAACCAGAAAGCTAGTTCTACAGACAATTCTTTTTGTGGAACAAAATATTTTCCAAAATGCTCAGATAATTTATTTAATTCTGAATAATTAACTGGAGAAATATTAATCTTCTTCTCTTTTGAAATTGGATTATTTTGTTTTTCAATCATTTTTAATCGACTCTCTTCAGCTAAAATCAATGTTTCTTCATAATCAACCACTGAAATCACATCATGTTTCTTAGTTATCATATTTCCATCATACAATGTAGGTTGTATCCGCTGAGCTTTCTTGAGATAAAAAGGATTTTGATAACCAAGAGCTTTTTTATGAGTGTTATCGAAAAAGACTTGTGGTTTTGTTAACATATGTATCGTTTGCATAGATTGACCCACTTATAAACAATGTTATCCAATTCTTTTTTCTCTTTTTCTAAATCCACAATGTTTTCAAGGTATTTATTTTCTTTTTATTACATTTTCTTTTTCAAAACGTCCATTGTTGTTGTTAAAGATTCATTTTCTTTCACATTTCTAGAAAGAGTAAATTTTAGTGTGTCGATCTCTTTTTGAAAAGCAGCAAACTTTGCATTCTTGTTAAGAATCATATCATTCATTTGTGAATCAATGTATTTTCACGTTCGTTTAAATCAACCTTTTGTCTTTCTTCAAACATTTTTACACGGTTAATGATTCATTCTCATTCTTATTTTAAAGACTTTTAGCAGTGCATTGAGTAACTTTATTAGTTATCTCCTCTAAGGCTTACATTATCACAATGTTTTGTTGTTTAGTTGAAGTAGTATTTTAAACAGCTGCACTTTCAGTCTCTTTCAAGTATTGATCATATGAGATGATATTGCTCTCACTTGTAACTTCAATATCTAAATCGAGATCAAAAGCGAGTTATTCAGAATAATACATCTCTTGAACACTAATATCAAGTATAGAATTATCTTGATTAGTTTTTTAAGATTGGTACCTCTGAGATAACATCGCAGTCATAACTGGAGAGATTAGCCGTAAGAATTGCCTTGGCACCTGGGGCTTCATCACAGTCTGAGTCGTAAGCATCAAGATCATCAGTGTGGAAAGCTGCATTGTGTGTCATGGTTGTCTGAGTATTTTGGCTTTCTGTAACTCTTAGGTCTGCTAAGAATGGAAGCTTCTCCTCATCCAATGTCTGACCAGATTCCTGTAACTAAACTAGCAACATTTTCACCTTGAACCATGTTGAGTTCCTTGGCCTCTTAGGCCGAGTGCATTGCCTTGCCATATGCCTTTCTCCTTGACAATTGTAACACTTGACAACCCTTGCTGGAACTGCTGCATTATTTCCCCTATTTTTGTTTATCACTGAGCTTGTTGCATTGCTCTTAGATCCCATACCATCAAAACTCTGACACTGTCTCCCATGCACTTGTTGGAGTGTAACCCTACCATCTTGAATGGTTGCTTGGTTATGTGGATTAGAAGATGTTCTGAGTTGGTTGTTGGTTGGAGGAAAATGTGATCTAATTGCGGTGGTTTAAATGCCATTGATTTGTTCAAACTAGCAATCGGGTCATCACCGGGTAGAAATGATGGTACGACAAGACCTGAGTCTGTCTGAGGAAATTCATTTTGTTGTTGTTGGGAATTGACAGTAGATTGATGAACATTTTGTGGAACTGGTGGTTGTTAAGGAATTGCTAGAGGCTGATACTATTAATAATTAGAAGGTGCTTCATATGATTGTAAATGTTGTTGAGAGGAATAATACTATTGAGCAATTAGTGGTAACTGTTGTTGATAGTGAGTAGGATTGTACTGAGGTTGATGGTGGTTTTGATATGAAGGGATGTGAGGATAGTTAGCAACCAAGGCCAGTGAATCTGGAAACCTTTCATGCATTACGCAGACATTAGTAACATTTGCTTCGTGTTGACTGAGATATGCATAAAGCTCATCATAGTTGGATTCATGCATATCCTTTGCTAACTTGACATCAGTCACAAACTTGCTCCACTAAGGTGGAAGGCTGTTCAAAAACTTAGTATTGACTTGGACCCGCTACATTGTCATCCCTATAGTGTGCATATCATTCACGAGTTAAGCAAACCACAAGTAATACTCATGAAGTGACTCACCCTTTACCGAAACAAACCTATCAAACTCATTGTAAAGTTTGCACTCGCGTTCTTGTTGTGTCAGTTTGGTTCCTTTCATAAGTAACTTAACTCGATCCCAAATTTGTTTAGCAACTTGATGATGGTTGACCAGAGAGTACACATCTAGTGGAAGACCTTGAAGAACAATATTTGTGGCACGAAGGTCACAATCATCTTGAATATTTTCTTTATCCGAGGGATCTTTATAAGTCTTAAGTCTCGTGACACCATTCTCTTCAATAGTACCATAAATAAGTGGTCCTTCGAGAACCGAGTTAAGCATAATTATTCCGTGTTCCTTTCCTTTGATGTAAAGCAACATACTACTCGACCAAGAGTTGTACATCGACTTTTCAAGCATAGGAGGACAGTTATTGGCCCTAACCACAATCATATGTTCAGCTAATGTTGTCATTGTTATCCGATTGTTATGTAAGATGATATAATTTGGTCGTTCAGTGATAAAGGAGAATTATGTTAAGTGTTGTTGTTGTAGGTGATTAAGATTGTTATTTCACGGGATTTTACAAATCTTTATTTAACCAAGAAAATAACTAAGTATTTCGCGGGATTTTACAAAGTCAAGACAAACCGTTGAAAATAACATTTTCCTGAAAAATGTAATATTTCGTAGAAATGACCTGTGTAATGTTTCGCAGAAATAAGTCTATGTAATGTTTTGCACAAATTGAACCTGTAATATTCCGCACATATACTTATTCCGCCGAAATGCTTATTTCGCAGAAATAAACGGTTAACTTGTTTCGCACAAAAACACTTATTTCGCAGAAAGAGACCTGTAACTTGTTTTGCACAATGAAACTTGTAATATTCCACACAATTACTTATTCCGCAGAAATTAACCTGTAAACATATTCCACACAAATAACATATTCCACATGATTCAACAAATTACATATCCCGCAGAAACGACTGACGAAACAAAAACACTAAAATCACCTAAACGACACCCTTTTTGACGTTTTTCCTTGATTCTTTTTGTACAATAAGTATCCTAAGCCTATATCTTGCATAAAAACATATAACACCTAAAATCTATGGTTCAATATGTTCATGCGTGTGGCTAAAGAACACAAAGAAGCCAAATCTTTTTCAAGATAAAACGCACATAAAGTTCACGATATCACCCAATGGCGACTGATACCAATTGTAAGATATCAAATCACACAACTTACTACTATGAAATAAGAAATAAAACTAGAGAGAGAAAGGAGGGTTGGAAAACTCTAGAGAGAGAAAGAATGTGTTTATTATGAATGAACCAACACCCTCTCCATGAGATGGAGAGGGCTTTTATACTTCCTTACATGGCCGGCCATAGGCTTAGTGTACCATGGGCTTGGCCCATTTAGCTTACTTTTACACAACGTTTAACTATGAGCTACGAATTATTATTTTGAAAGTGGCCGAGTCTTTTCTCGATTTCTAACAACGACCTACCTTTTTAATGGTTTTAAATTTTTATACTAAAAGTGCACACTTGAAATCATAACTTAAATGACTTTTAATTTTATGCAGTATGACGGAGCCACAACCAAAATATTCAACATATAGATAAGCAAACTTTGGTAAACGCGACACTAGAGATCAATAATAGAACACATGCTTACTATAGTTGGCACCTCAATCCTGATGGATATGCGGTTAGAGCCGACTCTGATGTTTATGAATCGACATCGGCATCCTATGAATGATCCTACATAAAAAACAGAATGAAGAAGATTAAAAAAGATATTAGAACCAAGGAGTAGAATTGGAATATTAAATGTAGATCATGAGTCATCTTAATGTATCTTTGCAATGCTATTTTTTTTAGATTTTTAAGGTTCATTGTTTTTGTTTTCTTAACGTTGTATCTTATCTAGATTCAAAAGGACAAATGGGTTTAATTATTTATATGTTTGACTATTAATCATTTGAAAGAATTAAAGGGGGTGTTTCCAGTATCATAGTAAATGATGTCTTATCCTGAAAAAAATTGATTTTGGGCATCTCGAACTCTTGCCCAATGCTACTCGTTACTCAAGCGACACGGTTTTCCGACGTATATACGTTCAAAACTACATTTGCACCTAATACTTTTTTTTAAAATTCCAGAATTGCCTTCATTAGAAGAGCATTTAACATGACTACATATCTATTTAGTTTATAAATTATACTCCCTCCGTCCCATTTTAATTGTATTCATTACTATTTTAGTTTGTCCTAAAAACTTGTCCACTTTCTTAATTAAGGTGTTTATATTTATTAGATTAACAATTTTACCCATCTCAATCATTTTTGTAAGGAAAGTAATTCATACATTTATTGCATTTAATAGAGTAAACTTGTCATTTTAATAAATATACGCCCACATACATTGAATCTATCAAAAAATAAACTTTTTTTGTTGGAGGCCCATTAAAATGGGACGGAGGGAGTATATATTTAATGAGAAAAGTTCATTTGCATACCAGTTTCTCCTCACATACCAAGGGAAAAATCTCCACCAACCATTTGAGTTTGATCTAATGGTGAGGATTAATCTAAGATTTAACTTTATTTAATGGATAAGATTAAAC